>JANBQW010000146.1:0-12710 GCA_027577515.1 Coemansia sp. RSA 678
ATACTCCATGTCACTGATTGTAAAATCATACAATACCATAAATCCCATCATAATGCGTTGGAGGCGCATTATGTATTTTTGGCTATAGAAAATGAGCAACAGTTTTAACAAATTATCTACAATCTTATAGCGTAGATGCACTCATGTAAAGGTGTGTATTCATGATAAGAAAATGTTCTCAGGCAAACAACAATGCTAAAAACAATTCTAGAGCTATCACAACACATGAGCTTGGACAAAAAGAAAAGGGTAACCTACAATTGGACTAGTGTAACTTTTATAAATCTATTGGTATTATTTAGTTGACCAACGCTAATAAAAACTAATAATATTATGCACAGAATATACACAAATAAAACATAGCGTACGCCGGGACGTTGAGCTTTGCGTACAAAAACTCTACAGTCTTAAAGTAACTGGTGAATTTGTTTTCTTCTAGCAAATTGTTTCTAGTGAGTATGTCATTTTTAGTTTATAACTATGACATAATATATTGAAAGTAGAGTGGCAGGCATCTCATGAGCGTGGCTAGAGGCGCAGATACCACGCATTAGGGAACCCTAACCTCCGTGCACTTATTGGCAATCCACGACAGTGTACGCTTGGCCAAGCGAATGGGCAACATGCCTGTGAACATTACCGGACTAAAAATGGTACACTTTAGTGTAGAAGGAATAGAAAGCTACAATGTGAGATGTAATCCAGGGTCTACTCGAGTGAGATCAGCCATTTACGTGTTACCTGACTCAGAATTATTTTTTGTGGCTTCAAATGAGTAAGCATTATCTAACAATAATGCTTTGATCGTGCCACAAAAATCCTCAAAATTATCATGCGCACACGGTATTTGAGCACGGGTGACGGACATGCTGATGTGGCAGTCTATATTTGGCAGACACAGTGGCTGGTAGTTTATTTTGGTTGTTAGAAAGTAGTGACTGCGTCAATTGCGAGGTTCGGAACTGAGAATTCCCACACTGGGCCATTTTAGAACGAATCTTCAGATACAATACTTGACATTTTGCTAAAGCCACTAACATCATCATGATATGGCGGGTCTATGACGATATGGATTACCACTTTGCCACCCACATGAGCAATTTCTCTATCAAGCACAGCAATAAACAGCACCAAGCAAGGATGCGAAAAACTCAGCGCCCAACATGACTTGTCTGATCTCCGACCGCATGTGCAAATTCAGGCAGTACAAGTATCTTTTAGATGTGTAGCAGAGCAGTATCGGCGCAGGAGACGCCCGGTAACACCGCAGTCCAAACAAATACATATGGTGAAGCATCCCAGGACTCTCCAATTGAGCAAATACAGTGTACTGAATAGTATAAATGTATTGGGCACAAACTCAAATGGTATTGTGTAGGTCGTAGAGTATGGACACATGCGTATAAGAAACAGTGAGTATATAGGGCCAGATTATTGCCTGTGTTGATTCTCGGCCACCCATTTGCTGAGGATTAGTTAAAGTTTTAACACCCGTGAGCTCCACAACGACGCTGCTTCCGATATGGTGCCCCACATGGAAGCCGCATTAAATCAACTTTGTTACTGGATCACCAACTAGAGTTGACTAATGCTAGTCATATTAGCATTTATCAAGCTATGACGAAGCGCTGCATATAAAAAACTGGGCGGGTTTAATACATTTCTTATTTCTTTGATGATTTTAAATATACAATTTTAACCTGTCATTCTCGACAATATATAATTCTTGTATAGGTACTTGAATATACTTTTAAGTTTGCTTACAGTTGTGTATTATTCAGTTAGCTCGGTTTACCTTCTGGTACCCAAAACATTATTTATAATATTTCCATACAAGGAAACGCAGCAGAAAAATGAGCTGGTAGATACGCATACATACCAAATGCCGTTTACTGAGCTGCGGGCATTGGTTGTGCAAAAATGCCACATGCCAACCAAATGGATTGCGTTTATATATTTACAAACATGTTACTACTATACCAGTGTACAAAGTACATCTGTGCAATGCTGACTTAATTACAACTAATACTGGTTTTATGCACTCTTCTACGCGGCCACAGCAAAAGACTGAAAGGCTGATGAAGCTTGTTCAACCCAGCACTCGGCTGTACAAGTGAAACCGGATATTGGACGCAATTGGTCCTATATAATATAGCGTACTTGGTTTGCATAAATGAGACATGTACAATTAAATAAATAAAATTTGCAAAACATAATTTAGATTTATTAAAACTGAAACAAAAAGCTATTTTTTATAAACCGGGTTAAATTGGCACCATGACCAGGTACTCTGAATTTGCATGACGGTTGTGCCTTGGGGGTATGGGTACTGCTGGCTTATTCCAGTCACAACGGCCAGCGTTATTGTATTTGGGCTGTGCATTCCAGTTATAACAGCCAGCGTTATTGCCGTCGGGCTGTACATTCCAGTGTCGCTTAATCCCAACATTGCTAGACATTTTTGCAACACGTGGCTTTACCAAGACGTTGGTCTCATCAGGCGCGCAGCTTTTCAACGTCATCGTGCAAACGTCCCGCGTTTGAGGAGGACTGCGCTCTGCGCAAGGAATATATGTCGGAATCTGACTCATCGTAATTTCCATTTCGCGACAAAACTCGTCAAACAAAACAACTGGTTCAATAACATCGCGAAAGTTTATGCGTGTAGGGCTAGGTTTCCGACGAAGAACTTGAGGCTTTTCCGACTCTTTAAAGCACCGCGTAAAGGCAGAAAACTTGCGCTTGATTGTAGCGCCAATGTTGTGGAAGAAAGAGTGCATTGCAGGAATATATTTGGTCACTCTAGAATTACGACAAGGTGGAAAGTTGATATGGTTAGATGTTTGCGGCAGGAGGGTGTTTGGCTGTTTTTATACCACGAGTGTTTGGCCAAAAAAGGTCAGCTCTTTTTGCGCGGGTAATTTTTCATTGCCCTGCACACATGGTTGTGCCACACCCGAAAAAAACAATTGGAAAGACTCGGCTCAAAGATCTGTGCCTCGCAGCACAATCCGCCATATGGCACACATTTCACAAATATGCACGGTCATATGAAATGCAAGGGCCTTTAAGTCTTTGCCTTCTTACACTGTAGAGTACGCTGGAAAGGCACCCGCAATAACGATCCATAAATAACTATTTAGACTTAAAAAATCTACTCGTTTTCAAAGGCTACGAGATTTTTTCCTTCCTCGACCAGGTCGCCCACCTTGTAGTACACGCTGGCAATCTTTCCAGCCTTTGGCGCCTTGATGACGTGTTCCATCTTCATGGCCTCGAGCACCACAAGTGGCGCGTTCTGCTCTACCTCGGCACCTGGCTCCACCATCACCTGCACAATCTTGCACGACATGGGTGCAGTCACAGATCCCGGGCTTGCAGTTCCTGCGTCGTCAAAATACTGAGGAACGGGAACTTTGAACACGGCCACTCTGCCCTGGTCAAACACCGTAATCGACGAGTCCTTGTCGTTAAACACAACGTTTGACGCACACAGCCGGTCGTTCAGCAGCGCACGAAGATGGCCGCCCGCACTCGTGCTGCCCACGCCACCCGGCAGTGGCTCCCACAAGGGCTGCACATTGTGGAACTCGGCGATTTTGTCACCAGACGCGCTCGTAACGCAGACCGAGTACATGCCATTGCCGACCACATGCACTTTGGCAGTGTACTGGTGATCCCCGTATGCAAGCGTGGTCGTTTGTGAGCCAAATGCATTGAGGCGGAACGAGTCGATGGCCGCCCAGGGCGACGCAAGCCCTCCATGCGTAGATAGAGCCGCCTTGGTGCTGCTGTCGATTACGTGGGCCAATGCCGCCTGCACAATGCTCTCTGCGGATGGCTGAGCAACTAATGGGAACAGCTCGTCCAGATGTTTGTTAATAAAGCCTGTTTCGACTTTGGCGGCAACAAAGTCTGGCGACTCGGCCAAGCGTCTGAGAAAGCCAATGTTTGTATGAAGACCCACGATCTCGTACTCTGCCAGTGCCTTGCGAAGCACACGCAACGCAGCCTGTCTGTCCTTGCCTCGAACAACCAGCTTGGCTATCATTGGATCGTAGTACACAGAAATCACATCGCCCGCTTGCACGCCAGTCTCCACACGTACATCGCTGGAAGGCTGCGGCGTGGCCAGATGAACGAGGCGTCCAGTATCAGGCAAAAATCCGTTCTCCGGGTTCTCGGCATAGATCCGCGCCTCGAACGCATGACCTGTGCACACAATCTCATTTTGGAGCTTGGGAAGCCGGTTGCCAGCTGCCACTTCCAATTGCCACTGAACCAGATCTGTGTTGGTGATCATTTCGGTTACTGGATGCTCGACCTGCAGCCTCGTGTTCATCTCCATAAAATAAAACTGCTGCGTCTCGTCGTCCATAATAAACTCGACTGTTCCCGCGCCTTCGTAGTTTACAGCCTTTGCGGCAGCCACAGCCTTTTCGCCCAGCAAACGGCGAACCTCGGGCAGGAGATCAGGAGCCGGCGCTTCTTCAATAATTTTTTGGTGACGACGCTGCACTGAACAGTCGCGCTCAAACAAGTGCACGGCGTTGCCATGTTTATCGGCAAACACCTGTACTTCGACATGGCGGGGTTTGGTCAAGTACTTTTCGACAAGCACGTTGTCATCGCCAAACGACTTTAGTGCTTCGCGTCGCGACGAGTCGAGCATCATTTCAAAATCTGCTGGCTTTTCGACAATACGCATGCCTTTGCCGCCACCGCCCAGCACAGCTTTGATGAGCACCGGATATCCGATCTGTTCTGCTTGCTGTTTCAGAAACTCTGCGTCTTGGTTCTCGCCATGGTACCCGGGCACCACAGGCACGCCTGCATTCTGCATAATCCGTTTGCTCTCGGACTTTGAGCCCATCGCCCGCATTGCAGCACCTGGCGGACCGATAAATGCGATTCCTTGGGACGCTAGCGTTTCAGCAAACTTTGCATTCTCGGACAAAAATCCGTAGCCCGGGTGAATTGCTTGTGCTCCCGAACGGCGCACCACGTCGATGATTGTGTCTGCGCGCAAATAGCTCTCGGCCGCGGGTGCGGTACCTATAAGGTATGCCTCGTCGGCTAGCTTGACGTGCATCGAGTCTGCGTCTGCCTCGCTGTATACGGCCACCGTCTTGATACCCATGCGCTTGGCTGTATGCATGACGCGGCACGCTATTTCGCCGCGGTTGGCGATTAGAATCTTGTCAAACAGAGGCTTGCGTTCGGTCGTGTCTGACATGGCCGGCGCTGCCGACGAGTAATGGCGGAATGACAAACTGGCTAACGATGCGCTTGTTCTTGGTAGTGCCTTGCGGCCAGCTGAAAGCCGCAGATGCGCGCGGAGAAGAGTCATGGGTAATGGTTATAGTGAATTAGAGAGAAACTAATAGGGTACAGGAAAGAAAGCTGCACTGTATTTTGATAACATTGCCCATGTGCCTTGGTTTAGGTCGATGCTGAAAGCGTGGGAAAGTCGTTGCTCGCCAATCAGACCTTTGGCCAATCTTCTCACGCTTGATCGCTAATTTCAAACATCTGCAATACAGGTTGGCCAGAAGCCACGCTTTAATTTAAAGATTAAGAATAAATATTCCACAATTTTCTGTGATCCCTATTTCCGTTTAAAATCCATGCAGTTGTGTTTAAAAAATTTATAGTTCAGAAAAACAATTATTATGAATCTATCTCCCAATGAAATCCAACTCGTCAAGAAACCCGCTCATGTAGTTGAAACTGTTTTTTAAACTAGTCATGTGCACTGCATGTTGGATTCGCTATTTTGGCTTTATTGCTAAAAAGGCAGCTGCCATCAAATGACCATCCTTTGCCGATGCTAAAAGGAAGTCTTGTTCTTAATAAACATCCCTTTGACGGGCTTGCTTTAAACCACAAGCTCAGGCATAAAAAAGATAAATTTTTCAGTCCTGCCTTTTATCCCTGTTTTGTATCGTCTCTGGCTATTTCACAAGTATTTTTATCAAGAAGAATTCAGACAATCTTATTTTTCACACTTGCAAATGAGGGCATCAATTATTACGACATTGGCTATTAATGCATTTGTATTCTGCGCTGGCGCAGCACCGGCCGGAGCTGGCATTTCAGCTTCCTCGGGAACATCAAGTGCAATCATTGGTGATGTAGATGCCGACCAGTTTAATGGCAACAGCTGTGGGCTAACCTTACCAATCCACAAGGGTGCTACAGAATGGTATGCTGCCATTCATGAAGATATCTTTGAAGCGGCTGGTGGCAAGAGTGCTGTGTGTAAGAAGATGTGTGTGCGTATTAAAGGAGCCACACCTATTACTGCTATAGTTGTTGGAAAGTGTGAGGGATGTGGTCCCAACGGAGTGTTCCTTCAGCCAGAAGCAGTTGAGGCAATAACTGGCAACGATGGTGCCACGTTTATTGATGATGCTACGTGGGAACTTGTCAGATGCTAGTTTTTCAGTTTTAAGCTTTTTGCTTAATAAACTCATTAAATTATACATGCATAGTTTGCAATACCTGCACTCTTGGCTCCGCAGCAAGTGACAATTTTATATTTTTTTGCCAAAAAAACTGTGAAAGACGTGATATCAGACATGACCAACCTGCCCTTTTTAAAGTAGTTTTTAAAAGAATCGTCAATGGAAAGGGCCAAGTTTCATGACACGAGTAAACCAAGTCTGGCATTTAAAAGAAGACGTCGGCTTTTAAAAATGTAGAGAAAAAATATTTCTTATAATAAACTGGAACCTCATATTTAGCTTTGATTTGTGAACCACACATTTTCCCACTCTTGGTTAACTAATATTCAATCTGTAAATAAGTGCTGACATGAGACTAATTACTACGCTTTTAGCTCTAATGGCTGCGACGGTGTGTCTGGCATCTGCTAGCGGCCCCATGTATACTGTTAGGCGTGGTACTATTCCAAGAAGAAAGCTCCGCAGACGTGACTGTGCGCAGGATGATGCAAGCAGTAGTACGAAGCCAAATGCAAACTTCAACCTGAATGAAGCCCTGAAAAGCAGTTACATGGATTCCGCAACACCAACAGACACAGGTGGTGATACTGGTGAAACCAATGTCGTTGACTCTGATTTAAGCAGCAGCTCAGAGCCAAGCTTGAATGTCAAGATGAACATGGCCGTGGTCCAAGTCAGTGACTCGACTTCAACATCAACTACAGATACAGACGGCGAGACTAATACTGCATCTAACGAAGACGATACAGAACCTAGCGACTATTTCGACCCAAACGAAATAATCTCACCCGACGACCCACGAGTAAACCAAAACGCCACTGTTGTGGGTAAAAAGGACCCCTTACTTGCCGACTTTAGGGACTCTGGCATAACATTTAATGGCATGATTGGCCAGTACAACGTCAACAACGACGCATGCTTGAGCAAGAGTACAGACAACGACTTGGTAGCAGCGCTCAACAAGTTCCAGTACGAAGAGTTTGTTGATAAGAATCGCAACCCTGTTCGTTGCCAAGAGTGTATTCTAATTCATGGCGACAAGGGCGATGTGGAGGTGACTATTGTGGACGAGTGTCCTCAGTGCGAGGACTATATGCTCAATCTCTCGCCAGCCGCGTATGTTTTAGCTACTAGCCAGGAAACGTCGGCTACCATAACCTGGGAATTTGTCGTTTGCAGCGCAGAGTCGTTCAGCAAGACCCGGCCAGACAAGAACAGTAAGTAGTATGACCGATAGTGACAACCAACCACGGCTCTAGTAATTTTTTTGGGTGATGCAAGTCGAGCCGTACCGAACCGCTCACACTTTTATTATTGTAAACACGCTTTTGTTGACAAAACAAGCCAACGCCCCCAAGTGCAGAGCAGTAGCTGTATGCTTGTTCTCTTTTAACCGACAATACTTTTTCTACTATTTTATTTGTCAATATAGCTGGACTTTTTGACGTATATATCCGCTGAAGCGCACTTGCGAGCAACCAACACGTCGGAATGGGCAGCTCAAAGAAAAAGCTGCTGAAAAAAGCTCGCCACGAGCGGAGACAGCTAGAGAGTGTGTTTAAGCTTATATTTGACTATGTTATTCACGCTGGCTTGGCCAACACACACGGTTTGTTTGCCGATCGACTGCGCGAGCTACAGCCGTTGACGGCAGTCTGCCACACATGGCGGCAAGCAACGCTTCCGCTATTCTACCAATCGGCAGTTTGCAGCATCAAAGAGATGCCGTGGATGGACAACAAACCCGGCAGTACGCCTCACAAAGAGCTGATACGCGATGCCAAACACCGAGTCCCCAGTTACACGCAGCGATCGAACATTGGGCTTATTATTGGCGGAAATAACGAGCACTATGTGCGCAAACTGTCCATTGAGCTTCGTGGCGACGTTACACCAGATGCTTCAGTCTCAGTGCTGTCAGAGATGGGATTCGACAGCACCAAATGGCAGGGCATTGAAAAGCTGCGCATTTCTCACTCTCACGGCAGCATTCTCCGAAATCCGACGTATAGCCCAGAGTCCATATCCCGGCTCAATCTGTTCCTGCTGCATGCACTGCCTAATTTGACGTCGGTAAAGTACAGCTCTGCGGATGACCGCCGCTATTATAGCGAATTTCCGCTAGACGGTCTATTAGCGTCAACGCTTAGTAGGCTAAAGGAGGTAAAACTGGTGTCTGGTCTTATTCCAGACATGGGTTCGTCGGCGTTTTTGCCAGGACTGGTTGCGCTGACATTGCGTTGTCCGATTTTGTCCGATGGTGCGCATTTGCCTATGGTTTTTGCAGAGACACTAGAGAGCTTGCATATGGGGTTTTCGGCGGCTGACACGATTTGGAGCCGGTTTTATAAACCTAGCAAGAAGCGGAAGCTGACCTTTAAGCGGCTCAAGACTCTGGTTTTGGAGTATATGGAGCCAGCCGATGCCAAGCTGAAAACAAGCAGCGACCCCAAACCAATAAGTCTTTATGACGACTGCTATTATGCGTCGTCGGAGAGCAGCAGCGTGTATAGTGGCACAACGCTCATACATGCCGACTCTGGCTTGCCCATGTTTGATGACGACGAAGAGACACTGCTGGATCCAGATTCACCGACCAGACTGATGTTTTACAAACAGCAAGAGATTAGTAGAGACTGGCCGTTGTTTCCCAAGCTCAAAAAACTGAGCGTCAGCAAGTACCCCGATGCTATAGCCCAGATACTCCAGCACTTTACCGTTGAGCGCATTTCACACATCTCAATCCGTGATGTTTCTCGAGGATGGTACAACGTAAATGCAACATCGGTTGTTGGCCTGTCAAGTTTGCACATGCATATATCACCGCACGGTATTGGATCCAAGCGCGACGAATACCGGTACCAAGCATGGATCAACCGGTTGTTTTCGGTTACTTCAGATATGACTAGTCTTCAACTCAACGCACCAACATCCATACCCATATCGCTTCCCGACGTCATTGGATTGACTCGGCTGACATTATTGTCGTTCAGCTTCCGCATAGACTTGGGCACAATACCCAACCTGCTCAGCCGACTGCCGTTTTTGCAACAACTGGCAATTCACGTGCATCCATGGAGCTCGTGGTCGAACAGAAGCTACGGCCTGTTTGAGCATGGAGATTACGAGATGCTCGCCCATATTCCAGCTCTCAGCCGCAGCTTGCAGAGCTTGATCGCATATGTGGGTTTGGAACCAAGTGCAAGCTACGAACAGAGCGACGGCGAGTCAAGAGACGAGCCTATGGCGGTGGAGCGTGAGTTGTCTTGGCTGTTGGCGCGCGTGCCCTCGTTGAAGCTGTTCAAGACCGAAGAGTGGACGAGCCATGCGATTCGCGAGTGCATTGACGATCTCATGTCGTACGAAAGCATTGCGCCGCACGTCAGGCACTTGCCCGGTATTGAAATATCAGTTTGGAAGTACTAGATCGGGTTTCTATTTGTAATAGCTTGGCATGTCATTGGTCGTTTGAATACAGAAGGAACTCCAAAAGCTTGGCAACGTATTGGTTATATTGTCGTTAATATGTACATGCGCGCTCATTCACTGACTGGCATGCGTCAACAATTGGCCACCTTTATTTTAACGTAATGTGATTTGGTCCTTGCAACCCGTTTCGGTTCTGTAAGGCGGTTTTCTGTGGCACGGTATTAACCAATGGATACCGGCTGCATGGCCAATATCCACTGAAATCAATTCCTCTCTCATTCTTGTACAACGTTAGTTATACAAAAAGTATGAGATTTAATGTTACACAAGACAAACTTGAAAGATATAAAGTTGACCAAGCTAGTGCCGTACGCTTTTCATTTTCAGCTCTCGTACCATTTATAATATACAAAAAATATGAAGATCTCTATTGTCGCTTCGATTATCTCTGCCGCCCTGGCTGGCGCGCACGCATTTCCCGAATCTCAGCCGCCGAAAACTCTTATCGGACGTGATGCGCTCGAGTCGCAAAAGGCAGACATGGCCAGTCTTGTGAGAAAGGCAGATGATTTTGCTAGCTCTGCGTCTGCAGATCATGAGCAGCAGCTAAAATCGTTGTACAAAGCTGCCGGGCTTGATGGTGAGACCGCTGGTGCGGGTGGCAAGAAAACAATCACTATTGCTAGTACTTCTACCAAGGATGATGGCGATGTTGTTATTGTTACCGAGACTGTGACAGTGACTGCAGATATAACACAAGAGACCGACGCCAGTGTAGACGAACAAGAGTCTGCACCCGAGGCTGGACCGAATGAAAATACCGAGCCGGCAGAAGGTGGCGAGGATGTTGAGGAATCGGCAGGAGCTGATGCTAGCTCACCAGCTGAGGAATCTACTCCGGCTGAGGAACCTACTTCGGCTGAGGAATCTACACCAGCCGAAGAATCCGCTCCAGTTGAGGAATCCACACCAGCGGAAGAATCCACACCAGCTGAGGAACCCACTCCAGTTGAGGAATCCACACCAGCCGAAGAAACCCAGTCCGCACAATCCTCATCGCCACCCCAAGAAACCTCAGACCATGTACCCACTTCCGGCGGCTCGACTGGCGAAACATTCTCCGGCGAGGGCACATACTACACGCCCGGTCTCGGCTCATGCGGCCTAACCAACACGGACAGCGACTTGATCGCAGCCATCAACGCGCCGCAATACGGAACATACGCCAATCCAAACTTGGCCGAAGTATGCGGAAAATGCGCGCTCGTAAAAGGATCCAAAGGCGAGGTCAAAGTCACGATTACTGATCGTTGTCCGGCGTGCAAGCACGGCGATATGGATCTTTCGCCATCGGCGTTTGAGAAAATTGGCGAGTTTGGCGATGGGCGTGTTCCGATCACTTGGTCGTTTGTTGACTGCTAAACGAGCGGTCTGCACGGCCTATAAGTTTTTGTTTATACGATTTCTATACCTCAAAATACAGTATTTTAGATTTAACATGTGTGTAACGCTGGTGTGTATTTTCAAAAGTATATTGTTTTTTAAAAAAGAAAAAGGCTATATTTATTAAACTACAAAAGGATAGGGCTGGTGGAAAGTGTACAGTGCATGCGGTGTTTACTCTAAGGGCGGATAAAAATGAACGGCAAGAATATGTTCTTTAACTTCGTCTACGTTATTAAAAATGCCAAAGCACAAAAAGCACTGCTGCTTGGGCTCCACGTGTTGCATAGTCTGTGCGCAATACAAGCAATGCGAGCTGTTCTGATCAGCCATTCGACTTTAATAATGTAAAATAACGGGCGAAGAATGATAAAAGAGAAAATGAAGGAGGAGTATCCGAGTATTTATTCTACGCCAGGATTTGGGAAATTTGTAAATAGTCGATCAAAAAAAGCATCAGCATCACAAATAGATATGCTCAAAAGAAAAATTACAAATGAAGAAAAAGAAGAAACGCTTGTCAATTCCGTATTGCGTTTTTTGAAGACAGAAGATGTGCAGTCTATTTATATTTGTGAAAATGGGGAGGCGCCAAGATGCGGAATTCATAGAAAGAAAATTTGAAAGCCCGTTTGTTCAAAAATGCTCATGTGAACTGCATCCAATAAATGTGATCTGAAAATATCCCCGACATCAAGCTATCCGGAGTTTTAAATTTCTTGTTGCGCAGAAAAACGAGGTATTTTTGTCGTTTTACCCACTGTTGCCGATTTGTTTGTGATCAGATGAGAAGGCAATACACCGGATACATTAATTATTATTCCACGTGTTTTGTTTACGCAATTTGGTCAGCTGGCAGGGCAACACGTGTTGTACACGTAAGGGCGCTGCGTAATGTGTGCTTGCTAATTGAAAATAGATGTCTGCGGTCAAACATGCATTGCATTGACACCCATGGTCTGTTAATTTTAGGCACACCCTCATTTACAATACTGAAGGCCTATAGAAATGAGTTTTTCGTGTGTTTCGTCAGCTAATTTGATTAAAACGTCAGTAAAAGTTTGGCTAGCAATTGCTAAGCATTCACTGTCTAACGGAGCAGGCGCTATTTGTTTTGCCGCTGCACAAGAACTAACGCCAGAGTTACTGAAAACAATGTGGACATATAAAACCATCAAGCAGCGATTGACCAAATACCAGCAGGCCAAAGCTCTGTGGCTGGACTCTGACCAGTTCAAGGACTGGATCCAGTGCCCGCCTGAATATGAAGCGTTTGACTGCACCGGTAATGTACAATTTACTCTTTTTTATTAAATCCAAATACAGCTCGCATTCGTTCACCTATTGACATTGATGACTTTTCACTGTTTG
>JANBQW010000147.1:0-12459 GCA_027577515.1 Coemansia sp. RSA 678
CTATCGAATGAGCTATTGCTCATTAGCACAGCTGCCCAACTGAGGGAGTTGCACTAGAGAATTCACTTAAGACCCCCCTACTAACTCTGGCAATATTATGTCTGATTGTAATTGGGATATTTTCATATATAATCCATACACATATAATAACAAGCTTATTTAGCTTTGATTAGTAGTCCAAAATTTATATATGTGCTTAGCTGAAAGAGCTTAACATGGTTCAATTATTGGTGTATTGATATCACATTTCTCCCAATGGCAAAACTCATGAACACTATGCATAGTGCTCATATATAGTTGTACTGATATAACCTGTCACTGAAGCAAGCACTAACATTGAACATGCAATGGATCTCACTATTCAGGCATACCCAGAAAGTTTTTTGTAAATTGGATATGATTTGACTGCTCAGCACTAAGCAGAAATGCATTTCCAAAATATTAGCACTTGCTATTTTGCACAAATTAATATAGATGTTCTTCATTAAGCAGAGTCAATCACTGACAATATAATTATAGCTCATATAATATTTACATGCTTGTCTAGAAGAGTGTGAAACTAAGTAAGGGTTGGTTTAATCATATCTTGCTTTTCCCAACCATTAATCATGCAATCAGCTCAAAAGCTGCTTACACAGAGTCATCCCTAGATGATATGTTATTCACCTGTGCTCAAATATGGACAACATAGTGGATTACACGATTTAAGCATGTCCAGCAACTTCAGAAGCAATTGGTTAAGATTTAAACACTTGGCACCAAGCAGAAACACACTTCAGCAATGTTAGTGCTCATTATTTTGCGCATATCAGCAACACTGTTCTTCTATAAGCAGCATCAATATTTGATTATGTAATCATTGCTTAACATTATATACAAGTTGGTTTGGTTGTATCTCGCTTCTCCCAACTGCAAAACTCACGAACGGCGCGCACACCACACAAATAAAGTTGTGCCAACATGGCCTGTCATTCACTGAAGCGTAAACATTGAACACTGTGGATTAAGCTATTCAAGTGTGCCCAGAAACTTTTGCAGCAATTGATCAACTTTTGAGTGCTTGACACCAAATGGAAACACAATTCCTAATTGTTAGAGCTCATTGTTTGGCGCAAATTGGCATCAATATTTTTTATTTGCTGCATCAATATTTGAATATCTATCTATAGCTCATTTTATATTTATGGGCAGCCCAAAACACACCTGATATTATGTAAGTCCTGGTTTGGCTGTATCACACTTCTCCCAACTGCAAAACTCACAAACACCACACATAGTTCTCAAACATTGAACACAATGTGGATTACATTATTCAAGTGTGACCAGCAACATTCATAGCGATTGGTCGACTTTTGAATGTTTGGCGCCAGATGGAAGCACATTTCCAGAATGTTAATGCTCATTGTTTTGCACAAATTGGCTTCAATGTTCTGTGATTGGCTGAATGTTTAATTTACATAGTAGATATAGACTATTGTACATGTACAGACAGCCCAAAACACACTGTGCACAATGCAAGTGTTTGTTAGGTCATATCCTGCTTCTCCTGACTGAGTATTCTGCAAACGGTGTGCACACTGCTCACCAAAAGTCGTCCCAAGATGACCTGTCATTCAACTGTGTCCAAACATTGAACACACTAAGGACTATGTTATTCAAGTATGCCCAGCAACCTTCAAAGGAATCAGTTAAGATTTGAACACTTGGTGCCAACTGGAAAAGCATGACAGATAAATGTGCACCATCTTTTCTGTGCAAATGTGTCACCAATGTTCTTCTATAAGTAGCATTAATATTAAACTATATCCATAGCTCATTTTATATATATGTGCTTGGTCAAATATGCTTGACACAATTCAACTGTTGGTGCATTGATATTACACTTCTCCTGACCTGTTATTCCATGAACTGTGTGCAAACTGCTCACAAAAAGTTGCGCCGACATGGTCTGTCATCAAATTAAGCTCAAATATTAAACAAACAATGGTTTACACTATTAAAGTGTTCCTAGAAATTTTCAAAGTGATTGGTTAAGATTTGAACACTCAGCACCAAATGGAAACACATTTTCAGAATGTTAGGGCTCATTGTTTTGTGCAAATTGACATCTATGTTCCTGATGAGTTGCACAGTCATTGGTCAAAGTAACCGAGCTCATATTATATGTGTGTACTTGGCCGGAGGTGATTGATATGAGGCAGGGGTTGATTTGGCTGTATCTCGCTTCTCCTGACCGGGTATTCCACTAATGGTGCACACACCACTCACCAAAGGTCACCTCTAGATGATCTGACATTCACTTGAGCTCAAACATTGAACAAACAATGGATTACACAATCCAAGTGTGTCCCGCAACTTTTAAAGCAATTGGTCACGATTTGAATGCTCAGCACCAAGTGGAAGCACATTTTTAGAATGTTAGTGCTCATTGTTTTGCACAAATCGACATCGATGTTCGGCTTTAAGCAGCATCAACAATTGACTGTATAAGCATAGCTCATTATATATGGTTGTGGTGCTAGAAACACGCTGGACATGATTAGAGTGTCAGTGGATTGATTTCTCACTTCTCCCAACCAGGTACACCAGGAATGGCGCGCACACTGCATAAATAATGTTGAGCTGGCATGGCCCATTATTCAATCATGCTCACAATTTAAACACTGAGGACTACGCTATTCAAGCACACCTAGCAATTTTCAATGCGATTGTTCAACTTTTGAGCACTTGGTGCCAAACGGAAATGCATTATTGGAATCTTAGCGCTCATTGTTTTGCGCAAAAGTGACGGCGATGTTTCCAGCAAAGTGCACAGACAGCTGACAAGGTAACAATAGCTTATTTTATAGGCACACGCTTGGCTGGAAGTGCTTGACATGATTCAACTGTCGGTGCATCAGTATCTCACTTATCCCGACCACAAAACTCACAAACGGCGCGCACACCACACAGATAATGTTGTGCTGACATGGCCCGTTATTCAATCGTGCTCACAATTTAAACATACTGCGGACTACGCTATTCAAGCGTACCCAGCAATTTTCATGGCAATTGGTTACGATTTGAACGCTCGGCGCCAAACGGAAACACATTTTCAGAATGTTAGCGCTCATTGTTTTGCGCAAATTGACATTGATGTTCTGCTTTAAGCAGCGTCAATATTTGACTATATACTCATGACTTATTTTATATGTGCGTGGTGCTAGAAACACGTTGGACACGATTCACATGTTGGTGCATTGATATCTCGCTTCTCCCGACCGGGAATTCCGCGAACGGCGCGCACACTGCTCACAAAAAGTCGCCCCAAGATGACCCGTCATTCAATTGTGCTCAAACTTTGAACACACAGTGGATTACGCTATTCAAGCGTGCCCAGCAACTTTCAAAGTAATCGGTTACAATTTGAACGCTCGGTACCAAACGGAAATGCATTTCTGAAATGTTAGCGCTCATTGTTTTGTGCAAATTGACATCGATCTTTCCGACGAGTTGCACAGTCATCGGGCAAAGTAGCCATAGCTCAAATTATATGTGCGCGCTTGGCTAAAGGTGCTTGACACGATTTAACTGTCGGGACATCGATATCGCCCTTCTCCTGATCGCGAATCTTGCAAGCGGCGCATAAAACGTACTTGCCGCTGCCATGCGTCCAGAAACAACATGTTGCACCAATGCAAAGCATATGCATGGATAGCCTGTTGTTCCAGTACCGCAAGTCTGGACTCAAATTGACGCCATAATTACCGCTTTATGCTTAAAACTCGGCGATAACGTCTTTGGCCAATACATGCATGCATTGGAATTGCAATTGAGGCGCCAACATCAGGCACCATCGAAATGTGCATATGCCACTAAAGGCGCACTTGGATGATGCTGGTAATGACTTTTTGCTGTGTCAACTATCATCACACTGATCCTCATGCGCGCATGACTGTTCCATTGGGAATTGCCGCTACTGCACTGACTGACACATATTTACAAATCGTGCCACATAGCAGACTGACTGCACAAGGAATTGTATCTGACCAAGATCCAAAGTTTACATCATTGGTATGCCAGTCGATATGGAAATTGACGGGCACACAATTACATGCAGAATGGCAATGCACTGTTACAGAAAGATATATCCACTGTGACACAGAACACTGAGCCCAAGTCAACACAGTAAGTGTGCCAGATAACGGAATTTGCAGCAGCTGGTTACACAAGACCCGAGTGTGCCTAGACATTTTAGTTTATCTACTTTTTGTGTTGTCACCATACTTTATTCTACGCACATTGCACACTTGCCCAAAAGAATAATTAAAAAATGTCTGCCCAAATCTCTCGGCAATTGATTTTGCTTTGAGTGCAGAGCACGAATAAAAAAATTTTATAAAGCACACATTATCATTTGCACACAAGCTGTACATATGAGCGGTACACAGGCACGATACACAGGCATATCACACGCAAACGGTACACACAAATGTTACACACAAACGGCACAAACAAACGGTACACAGGCATAGCACACACAAACGGTACACACAAATGGTACATACTGAAGCGGTGCACTGGAGAAATGAGTTCATTGACTGATGATTATATTGAACTTTGTTGGTGATAAATTAAAGTACAAAACAAACTAAAGCAGGTTTTTAACGAATCTGTCCATCATATCTTCCACAGCTTTATCCTGCTTGACAATGTCCACAAACATGGTGCTGCCAGTATGACACGCGAGATCACAGACTGCGCCCCAGGTTTGTGCATCCTTGATGCCCAATTGTGTGCAATTATAGTTGACGTTTGCCTTCTTGACTACAAACTGGAACAATTTGTAGTCTTGCAGCACGATTGGCAGTAGGTCTCTTAGCGTGGATTTGTTCAACGTCTGACAACAGATGCGATCGAATTTGCCTCTTCCCATCAATGCAATATACACAAATACTTTGGCAGTTGCAAGTTGACAATTGAACCAATTGCGAGCGCCTCTGCCAAGCTCTTCTCCCATCATCTCATTTGCTGCTTTATCGTATTTTGTGGCATAGTTAGCTTGCTGCATCAGTGGACCAGTCAGCTTATAAATGGTTTGGCCGTCGCGCTGTCCATTGGCAATATCAGCAACTGGCACCATCTCCATGAATAGATAACTATTCCGTGGGTAGTTCCTTCTCAAAGCCACCTCCCACTTTGCAACCCAAAGAACATACTCAAACGCCTGGACCAAGTTCATAACTGCTATTCCATTGCCCACTGCCTTGCTAATATCCTTTAGAGTAACCCTGCGAGCAGGAACAACTCTGGGTGCACATGTTTGGACAAGCATATGATCATGAGCAGGCACACCAGTTTGATGAAGTGCATTCAACAATTTGGTAATGCAATCAACATCTGGCGTCTCGGCATATAAGGCAACGGCCAATTTTGTCATCCTGCTCATCATAGCCGGGCGTTTATCGGGATAATCGGCAAGAATTACATCCAACTCCTGGTCTCCTATATCAGTTGAATCGGCAAGTGGATTGATTGCAACCTTCTTAGTAGCAGGTTCATCAACACATTTGGAGCCTGGGCGTGGCCGCTTGGGAGCTAATGCCATTGTGCGAGTGACTATTGGCATGTCGCGATTGGCAGCGTCGCTCGCTGTCAGTGTGCTTGCAGTCGGTGTGCTTGCAGTCGGTGCGCTCGCTGTCGGTGCGCTTGCTGCCGGCACGCTTGCTATCGGTGTGCTTGCAGTCGGTGTGCTCGCTGTCAGTGTGCTTGCAGCCGGTGCGCTTGCAGTCCGTGTGCTCGCTGTTGGTGTGCTCATGGCAGCATCGTTCATGGCGGCATCGCTCATGGCGACATCGCTCACGTTCAGGTTGTGTGTGGCAGCATCGCTCGCGTTCGGGTTGTGTGTGGTGGCATCGCTCATGGCAGCATCGCTCATGGCAGCATCGCTCATGGCAGCATCGCTCGCGTTCGGGTTGTGTGTGGCGCTGTCGCTCATGGCGGCATCACTCACGTTCGAGTCGTGTGTGGCGGCATCGCTTGTGGCAGCATCGCTCGCGTTTGGGTCTTGTGTGGCACCGTCGCTCATGGCAGCATCGCTTGCGTTCAGGTCATGTGTGGCGGCATTGCTCATGGCGGCATCACTCGCGTTCAGGTCATGTGTGGCGGCGTCGCTTGAAGCCGGCGCGCTAATAGCAGGAGCTTCGTCAAGTTCCCCAATGCTCATGTCGAAAAGATCTGCGCTAATATTCAAAACAGTAGCCTCGCTGCTTTCTGCTTGGTCTGGATGTGTGTTCTCACCACCAGACCGGTTCATGTGCACATCATCGGCAGGCTCTTCCTCTGAGACGTACACGTCATCTTCCGATCCGCTTGCCCTATTCATCGGGCGCCGATTCTGTTCCAGGTAGCAATTCCTACGTGTATATGTGGACATGCCTTGCCAAAAAGTGCCATTAAGCGGGTAGGCCAGTCGCTTGGCGACTACCCACATCATCCTCTTTACATGAGGGCGATAGGTGCTGTCGACGTACAGCTGAAGCACTATCCCCCGTGGTTTTCTGGTCCCAATCCTACGAACCATGTTTAAATTATAAATAATTGGCAAAAGTGGAGAAGAGAAAATATTATTCAAAACTACGCAGGGTCCAGTATTTAACTGATGAAATCCCTAGTTTCAATCAAACTGTAGAACACGCGACCACATTAAATTACATATAGTTTACAAATATTTAAAAGAAGTGCCGAAATGTGAAAGAGCGGTGCCAAGCTATTTTGCTACATCTAATATTTTAAATGCAAATGTATAAAATATATATAGAAAGAACATAACAAAGATTCCAATTTGGTCGCCGTTTTATTTGGCAGTACATGTTTGGTTGTAGTTACTGGTGTTTACTTTTAAATTCTATGCGCACATGCAGTGCAGACATCTGCTAATATATCCGCTGGATTTTTACATGTACACGCTCCTTTTTATGTGCCTGATGCAATGAAGCTGTTGGCCCAATTGTTTTTATACATTTCTAGTTCATTTTGTTTTACATTGGGCAATCGGCGTACAGCCAGAAATAATAAATTGGCTGGTTTGCTCATGTGCATATGTCATTTTGGCTGTAATGAGCGCTGAAATATTATAGTGCATTATATTTTATAGTCAAATGGGCTATAGGCAACGCCTAGTAATGCCAAATATATCATTAGAAAGCTGGTAACGCGATGAACAAGAATATTTATTTATAATTTCTGTATCGCGGCTAGAAAGAGCAATCGTGATACTCTGTGCCTGAACTACAACGTGTTGCAGTTTTAGTTGCCTTATCTTGAATAAGACACAGGCGACCAACAGCTACAAAGCCAATATTTAAGAATAGCCGATGAATGGGGATAAATGTATTAAAGAATATAGTATATAATTATCGCGACTTTTGTAACCCCCGACTACAGATTTGGCTATTAATCACGCTTGTGTTCTTCAAGTTCAGTGCCTGGTTTTTATGTGATTGCTTTGGGTTTCATGCTCCATATCGCAGCCAATCGGCATTTTTCTGTAGAGTCAAAAACCCATCTGTTTTGTGTTTTTGCATTGGCTGAGTTTCTTTTATCTTTAGCTCTTTTTAGCGCCTACCTTTGCCTACTAGTTTGTCTGCTTTATTCGGACATTTGCCGCTGTAAGTATGATGGCCAATTCCGTGCTTTTAGTAATCGTGTGGGCCCTGTCTAAATCTATATTGTTTGCATGTGTCCATGTAGTGTTATACAGACATCTCTGAGCCGATTCGGTTTACAACAATGACCATTTACTACGACCAGTCACGCTATACGTCGCCTGCCATGTCTGACGATGAGCGGGAATATAGGCCGCACGAGGAGTCGGATGACAAGTCACGTTGCAGCACGCCCGAGCCTGAGCGTTTGCGTAGAGTCATTCCTACGGAGAACAACCTCCCGCGTCGTTTACCAGTTACACTGAATGACTACACTATGGCACTAAAGTCGATTCAGGATCCTCTGGCACATGCAGAGGCCGTGTTTAATGGCCAATTTGAGTGGGGCGTTGTAACACCGCTTAGTCTTGTGCCAGACTTGGTGACGGCTAAGCAGATTGATGACATGTATATCGGTATTGACGTCGATTCGGTGATCATCCCAACAAACGACCTGTCGTTTTTGCAGGGAGCAGCAAAGCTTCAGTTGGTGCATACGTTTGATGGCGGCATGAGCAGTGACAACTATGTTGACTGTTGTGTGCCAACTGGCATGGACTCTAAACACATACATCAAACGGTCAACACGTTTTTCGCCGACTTTGGCCTGGACACGCATCTGAACATTGTATTTCCACACTTGCCAGATGCAGCTGACAAGAACCAGCGTCGCAACTATCTGAACAAAAGCGAGATGTTGGACTTTTATGAAAACTTGCTTTATAAGGCGGTGCGGATGGCACTGCCAGTGAGTTCTCATCAACGGGTGCCTGTTTCACATGAGGTTGCGATGAACAAGTGCCGTACCGAACAAGGCCAATCAGGCAAGTTGCCAATGCCTGTGCAAGTGGACTTGCTCATTGAGATTGTTAAATACATGCGAGAAATATTGGACGAGTTGTCTGAAGAGGTCTACACTGAGGACAAGTTTGCAACATCAACGTATGGGAGATTCCGAGACTTTTCGTTTCTGCTTACCATCAAAGGGATCAAAGATGCCTGCCATGTGCCATTTGTGTCGGGTAATCCTACGGCAAGTCTTGACAAGCTTCTTCGCAGTGCAATTCTGTTTATCGATTGGGACTGTGCACACAAGGTCGCCCAGCAAGTTGTTATTGATTATGGCTTAGAGATTGTTCCTCTAGATGAGCACGAGCCAGCAACACTAGCTTGGTATTTGCCAAATCTCGAGCCAATTGTTAAAGCACATGGGATGGACAAGCCAGTGGTGGACATCTATTGCCACATGCATGAGAGAGGCGGACTTCGAACAGCGCTAACTGGCAATCTGGCTAAAGGTATTGGTGGCATGTATTGCCAGTTTTACCTTGGCGAGAAGTCACTCGTGTACAACTACAGCCTTGGGCATTATAAGAAAAAGTTCCAAGCTGAGCATGTGTTCAAGTACTCAAAGGTTTTCAAAAACTTGCTCAAGCGTAGCAATTTGGTCGCTGAGAAAGCAGTAGACCAGAATCTGGGCGTTCGTGCAGAGTATCGGCTGACCTCAAAAACAGACAAGGAGCTAACAAACTTTATGCGCAAGCTTGTGCAAGGCATTAAGGAAAATATGGCAATTGTTCGTTTTTCATCAGCAGCTATTTTTGGGCTCAAGCGAGAGCGCAATCGGGCTGTGACATATGTAGCCCAGAAGCTGAAAAAGGCAGTCTGGGGCCCTATTGCCCCAGCTAGGCTTGTTGATGTTGCTCTTTATATACGCTATATTTTCCTCGGTACACTATCTCGCCCAGATGACTACAGTACGACTCGACGCCTGGTACGTGACTACCAAGTCAATATGAACATTGAGCATTTGGGATTGCCTGTTGCAGATTGGTTGTCTGTGGAGCACCTTTATCTGAACATAACTAGTCCATATGCTGCATTGCCTAGAGGGCTTGACCTGGATCGGCCAGACAACTTTGGTGCACCCACTCTAGAGCTTGTGGATGCAGAGCTGCTTGATGTTCAAAAACGCCGGCGTGCACTCAAACGTTGGTCCCGCATAGGCAGTGACAATGGCACTAATTATCAAGCAGTCAGTACACGCCACATAGCACGGAATGCAGTTGTGCCCACCAATCCATATGTGCAACAGCTGCCAGTGCAACAGCAAGTGGAGGAAGTTATTAATACAAGGCATGTAGCTCGACGTGCAGTTATTCCAACTCGACCCCTTGTGCAGCAGCCAGCTGACATGCTGGCCCAGGAGCAAGATGGACAGTCCCCACCACCAGCCAATGTACCAGTGCTGGATGTGGATCGTGCGGCATATATCCAGGGCCAAGCTTGAGAAATCTTTGGAAAATTCAAGTACGACATTAGCAGAATGATTCCAAGATTCAACAGTACTTGCAATGTGACAGAGGAATATGTGGCAAGCATGGAGTGGACCAAGGAGAACTGGCGAGCAGTCATCAACCCCATTGTTGAACCAACATTCCAGACTTTTGCTGTTGCCAGGCTTCCTTGGATAGGCAGGTTTGTAATCTTCTTTGGCGCGGATAAGAGTTACTTGCCAAGACAGGGCAGAAGCACTAGGTGGAATCGTGCTAATTATTTGGATGATCTTACTGATGCATATTTATTGCTCACAGAGGTCAATGAGAAGGTTTATTTGAGGTGTTGTCTTTGGGATCTTTTCCAGACACTATCAGTGGTTCCTATATCCACCATTGGGGATCATGTGTGGAAAAAGAATAATGGTTTGATCCATTTTGTCCACAAAGAATGATTGCATTTGTAGTCGATTTTAGTTTGCCAATAAACCTTGTGATTAGCATAGCTGCGACTATGAGCTGTGGTGGGCAGATGAGTGTTTGGCAATAGCAGCGAGTTTTGGTACATGAATATAATAGCTGCAACCATGTGCGGTGACAAGTAGTGCAGCAATGAGTGGACCAGCTAATTTTGAGCTGTGCCAAACAACAGAGTAGTTCAATAAAAAGTGATGCCCAGAACAGCAGCAAATAAGGCAGCCACATACTGTACATCACTGTTCAGATTTAACAAATAATAAGAGTAGAACGACGTAGAATATAGTATATTGACAACACTAAAAGTAGATGCCTAAAAACCTCTAACTTGCTCGCGTTCCTTGCCTTTTATACCTACGCGAATGCCTTGAGACACTTGGGTCTTGTGTAACCAGTGACTGCGGAATCCGCCATTGATCACGCTTTTAGCTGTGATCCTATCATAACGGATCCCGTGCTTCACTGTTCTCCTGTGCTCCGCGTTCCGTGTTACATCAGAAGTACTGTGTGTATGACACTGCTTAATACTAGTTGTGTATAGTTGATCCATGCCCAGCACCGCCGCGATCATAAGAAATGAATTAAAAATATAAAGTGGAAAGGGAAACATCATATCCACCAATCTCACAGCATTTGATCGGGTACTGGCTCATTGTCACCAATCAGTAAATGTATGGGCAAAAACGTCATATAATATTTCACCCAAGTTAAAGCTAATGTTGCCGACTAATTACACCGCCTGTCAATAAAATATTAGAGTACATTTACATATTTACAGACTCCCTGCAATGCGGCCAACACGATCATGTTGTTTGTTTTCTGATTACATGCATTACCAAGCGCATATTCTGCAAATAGCATGTAAATGTTACACATTCGATACAAATGCATTAATAACGTCATAACCAGGCAATAGATCATTTCCAAAATTTGCATACACTTTTGTTTATTGTACATGTGTAATTCTGTAAAGTTTTGCGCTGATCGGTTACAATTTGGCACAGATATGATTTTTGAAATATCATGCCCAATTGTTTGTATGCCATTTGCTAAGCATTTCTTGGCAAAATCATTTTTGACAAGCCTAATTTTCAATGTGTAAGATAGCAAGGCAGTTTTTTTTCTACGCGGGTTTAGAATGCCGCTGTCAACACAATTCAATACTTTTCTAGTTGATACACCACTTCTCTGACTCTAAACATCTAAATAACATGTATAAAATGCACTGTCGGATGTATGTACATACATCCGATAGGCAATTGCGATGGAAATTATATTATTGGAAAGCCCTGCATATGGGCTTCATGCACACATGCTTGGAATTACCGCAGCATTACTATGGATGAAGAACGTGGACAATGTCTTATAGAGTTACAAAGTAAAATTGTGCTGTAACAATGTGCAATACATCATTAGATATCCACACACGTACAGCTAGCTTTACCACATACAGCTAGGTACAGCGCAACACATACAGGCCATTGATCTATCCTTGATATTTCTGCAAATCTCTAAATCTGTTTCCCCATTGGAAAGAGATTAGGCATTTATTATTATCAAATTACTGGTGTTTGCTTTTAAGCTCTACGCGCACAAATAACACATATATAGCAGACATATAGCAGACATTGGGTAATGTATATGCTACATTTTTACATGTACACACTTCTCTTTGTGTGCCTGAAATGATGAAGCTGTCGGCCAGCCAGTTTTTAGACATTTTACAAGCATGTATCATCCGCTCTTTCAGTATATGGCGTCTGTTCTATGCATAATGTTGCATTGACATTTGCAGCATATACAATTATTTTAGTGCTTGTTAAAGTACAATACCGATAACAAACACGCGACCACCAACTCCCACAACTAACAGGCCATGCTTGAGTGTGTTGTGCCAAACAAAATGGCATTGCTATACAACGCCATTTATGTAACACGGAATGTGGAGCACAGAAGAACAGTGAAGCACGGGATCCGTTATGATAGGATCACAGCTAAAAGCGTGATCAATGGCGGATTCC
>JANBQW010000148.1:0-12457 GCA_027577515.1 Coemansia sp. RSA 678
TAAAAACAAACATATCCTTTCATTATATTACATATACTACAAACCTCTCTAACACGTTTATTGTAGGTTCCAACAGCTGCCATTAGCCTCCTGCAACACAACCGCATGCCGTATGCTCAAAACAGTGCTGAGCACCATGACCGTAAACCCAAAGCAAATGCACAGCCAATGGGGCACAGTTTTCCACGAAAGCTTTGGCCCCGAGCACAACTTTATATAACACGCCGGCGGCAAAATAAACGCCAAAAACGACGCTGACAATCCGCCTGTAAGCTCTAACAACACGCCCAAATTGCACACAGTCTCTCCCACCACCAAACACAATGCACACAACACAGTTGTAATGATGACGTGTCGTTTCATCGAAAACTCCTCGTTGCGAAACATGAGCTGGTCGATGACTTCACGAGCAACCAGAGTTTCCATCGGGAACGTGGTGATCATGTTGAGTGCAAACAACGACCGCGCAATATTAATCAGCAGATTGTCTTGCGGAAAGTTGTTGAGAATATTGCCTTGCGTCTTTTCGCGAAAGTAAATGTATCCGATGACTGCGATAATCAAACTGGCAACGGTGGCGATGACGGTTGATATATGGATGACTTCAAAGTATCGATTCAGGGTTGGTTTGCGCAACGACCCGTAGATCATAAAACTGTTGTGATGGCACACAAACGCAAATGTGATAATACCAACCGCCTGGAACACGCCAGTGTTTGCCAATACAACCGGCGACCCACGCTCCGCACGCAGCTCCGGGTCTATCCGCGGGCCCTCAATGATAACTGAGGCAATGATCGTACACATCGCCACCACGGCAAACGCACTTGTTTTGCTCAACTTGCCAACATCGCGGTACAACGACAACGGATAGGCCATAAAAATAACAAAGAACGCAATAACAAACCGCCTCGAAAACACAAATCGGCCAAACCCGGTTTGCCCAATTGTTGGCATAAGGGCAAAAAGTACGTGCGGAAGTGTGTCGCCGACTATTACGATGAATGACGCCATGCCGCCGCCGGCCATCGCACCCTGGAAAAACGAATTGGCCAAAAGCCCAGTACGCCCGAAACAGTGCTCAACCAGGCCCTGGTATGTTTGCTGCCCAGACAGTTTGGAATTGAGCGCCAGTACACGCAGTGTCCAGTCAACGAGCACCGCCAATACAATAATCATGAGTACGCCGATTATAAACCCGGCTTGCTGGATTGCATATGGCAGGCCGATGACGCCGGCGCCGACAATGGCGTTGGTGAGATTGAAAAAGCTGGAAATCATTGACGCACCGCTTGTGTGCACTGGCGTGTCTGATTCTCTGTCATACACGTGGTCTGTGCGGTCTCTACTGTGATCTGCGCTAAAACTACTGCCTGCTGCATCCATGTTTCGGAGCCGGAAATGTCCTGCGTGTTCTATACTGCCATCCATACTGTCTCTAAACATAAGGCTCGACGAAATACTTTCGCTGCTGTGCCGGTCGTGCGGTGCAAGCTCATACGCAGTGTTGCTGACGGAGCTATCTCGCTCAGTAGGCCACAAAACCTCGTGCTGTGTTGCGCCGCTGTCGGCTACCGAGGCTTGGTCGGCCTCGGCAGAGCTGGTCGGTAATTTATGGTGTTTTCCTGCAGAGCTAAACATTATGAATGCCAGCGAGATGAAGGGAATAAACGAAAAAGGGAACAAGAGTATAGAAATACTGAATATTCAGCAGATCTCTGGGCACTCACGTGTCAGATCACTGAAACAGATTTATTAATTTTGAATAGCATTTAATAAGAAAATTTATGCGTTTACAGCAACTGCCGGTTTTTTCTTGCCTCTTGACGCTTGAATTTATTGCGTGCTCGCTGGAACAAGAACCTCTCAAGTTGATGCAAAGCGGGCTTTGGAGGTCTAGTGCACGTGCCGCCGCTCTTGTCAATTCATCGCACAGTCGTTATTTATATTCGCTCTATTACAGGCAGGCACACCGCATTCACACAAGCCAGCTATCAGCGATGAAGTGGGGAGTGCAAGTAGTCCGCGGCAACACGCACAATGTGGGCTCGACGTCGGTGATATTGCAGTTTGCGTCTGGGCGGTACTTGTTCAACTGCGGCGAGGGCACGCAGCGGCTGAGCTTTGAGAACAAGACGCGGATCAGCAAGCTGACGGCGATATTTCTGACGCGAGTGGACTGGGACAACATGGGCGGGCTGCCCGGAATGCTGCTGACGCTGGCCGAAACAGGATCCCAGAACCTGGTCGTATGTGGCGGGCACAACTTGACTCACGCAATGGCAGCGATGCGGCACTTTATTCTGCGCAGCGACATGGGCGTTGGCGTAAGGGAACTACGCGACGGCGACGTGGCCGCAGCATTTACTGACGAAAACATAAAAGTGACGCCTGTGCATATTTATCCCGCTGGATACACAGTCAGTGCGCATGAGCAGGGCACAGATGAGTCAGATGCTGCGGCCATACGACGTATGTTACTGGAGCGTGCGTTTGGCGTGCACAAAGCGCCTGAGCCAACGGACCGCAAAAAGCGCGAGCCACCGCAGCCGCAGCAGAAGAAAGGATACTATGGACAAGAGTGCAAAGAAGCGGCGATTGAGCAGGTGCTGCAAAAGTTTGAGCAGCAGGATGAGGATAGAACGAAGAAGCGCTCGTTGTCGCCGGGGCACAGTCCCAAGCGCAGCTCAGATGTGTTTTTGCCGCTGGCCACGCCGACACCGTGTGCGTTGTGCTACATTGTCGAGGGCCCTGAAGTGCCTGGCAAGTTTGACTCGCAGGCAGCCAGGGATCTTGGACTCAAGCCCGGACCCCAATTTGCACAGCTAGTTCGCGGCCAGACCATCACGACAGCCGATGGCCAAACCATTCGCCCTGAGCAGTGTGTGGGGCCAGCGCGGCCCAGCAGCCTGGTCATAATCATCGACTGCCCCAGCCCCGCGTACATCGACTCGCTCACCACTGCTCACCAGTTCGCGCCGTTCCTCGAAGGGACTAAAACTGCCGGACCGCAGAAAGACCAGTTGATGATGATTGTGCATTCGCTCGGTCCGGGCGTGGCTCAAGACGCCCGGTACAAAAAGTGGGCAGCGCGGTTCCCAGCGCATGTTCGGCATATGGTCAGTGCGCCCGAATACGTTCCCGACAACAACCCGTTCCAGCGGCACTTGCGTATCCATGCGGCGATGCACGCCATAAGCCCGCACACATACATTCTGCCCCAGGCAACAGACAAAGCTGAGCTGCCGCTCCATACGTTCCTTGACAGCAAGAACCTGGTTGCGCCAAAGAGCATGATGATGTATGACATTGAGCCGGAGCCCAAGCTGGACGAGTCGATGGTCGCTCAGTTGCTGACGGCCGAGCAGATGCTTGCAAAGGTAGATGACGTCACTCCACTCTCGCCTCATCCAAACGACGGCGACGACTTGGTCGTGTGTCCAATTGGCACTGGGTCGTCTGTGCCCAGCACGTACCGCAACGTGAGCAGCAACATTGTCAGCGTCAAGGGATTCGGTGGCATTGTTCTGGACTGCGGCGAGTCGACGGTCTCGCAGCTCAAGCGGTTCTTGGGCTTTCCTCGCCGTAACCACGCCAACACACGCATTCAGCAGAGCTACACTGAGTTTTTGACAACTCTAAAACTGCTGTATGTCTCGCATATGCACGCCGACCACCACTTGGGCGCCATCCAGCTGCTTCACGAATGGAACCAAGCGACACAAATGATGGACCCGAAGCCACGTCTCTCGGTGCTTGCGCCGGCGCGGTTCTGGGCGTGGCTCGAGGACTTTTCGGGCGTGCAGGACTTGGGCCTCGACCGGCTCGACTTTATCTCGTGCAGCGACATCCGGCACATTGATCCAACGGCCAAAATACCCATTAAAGAGAACCAAAAGTACCGAACCGCAGTCACCAAGCTCAAGTCAGACTTGGGTCTTGTGGACATCTTGACGTGCGGCGTCATCCACTGTCCGTGGGCATACGGTCTGTCGCTGACGCACTATACGGGGTGGAAGCTCGTATACTCGGGCGACACTCGGCCATGCGCCAATCTGGTGACACTGGGCCGTGCTGGCGACAAACCGCCTACGGTGCTGCTCCACGAGGCAACGCTCCCCGACTATTTGCATGTCGATGCAGTGGCCAAGCGCCATTCGACGGTGAGCGAAGCTGTGGCGATGGCATTGGGCATGGGCGCCGAGAACTTGCTGCTTACGCATTTTAGTCAGCGGTGCTTGGACCTGCCGCGGTGGACTACGGCCAATATCGAGGCAGTTAAAGTCGCTCGGTACGGGTATGTGGCGAGTGCCAGCACCAGCGGGGGGTCGAGTGTAGATGATGTGGAAGACAGCGCGACCGAGTTGGACGTCGACGACGACGATATAGATGCCGGGGCGGGTGTGGACTTTGGCCATGTAAACGACTTGGAAGCATATGGCCAAGACGTGGCCGAACAGACAGACGCTCCAAACGCAGCGCTAAACGCCGTGCTGGGCGACCTCAAAATCGCCTCAGCTTTTGACATGTCTGCCTACGCTCCCCGTGACATCAAAAAGTACCGCTACAACACACACAGGCTCAAGCAAGTGTTGCACGACGAGATGAAGCTGTTTATCGCCGAAGAAAGTGCAGACGCTGTGGAGCCCAGCCAGCTCAAAAAGGGCAAGCAAAAGGCCAAGGCCAAGAAAGAAAAAGATAGCGCGTAACCGGTGTATTACAGAATAAATAGTTAAAACTTTACGTCGGCGAGAATCCGGCCCAGTTGTTTCTCGTCAGAGTCACGCCATGCCGTTGCCTCCAAATGGAACCACCCCTACATTAAAGCAATTAATAACGAGCATAAATTAACACAAGGCACATAATGTACTTACTGGCGGAATAAACCCAGGCACGTCCACATCCACCGCAAACTCAATCGGCCCCTCGTCCACCGGACACGTCCTGTTCAAATTGCTCTTGAGCTCCTCGCACAAATCATAGTTGCGGTTCAACAGCGTCAAAAATCCGTACTTTACTTTAACGTTAGCCGTCGCTTTGTCAATCCGTTCTTTCACGTGAGCCAGCGCAGTCAAGTGTATGGGCGTGCTGCGCTTGGGCGCCTCGGGGTCGATGTCCACATACTTTATGTCAAGTATGTCGTCGGTATGACTGACGTCGCGCATAACAGGGTTGAGCGTGTGGTTCTTGCCCATGTCGTCTGAGAGCTGGTCGAGCATGTCGAATATGCCGCTGGCTTCTTGCACGACAAGCTGCAGACGCGAGCCGAAGGAGAGCCCAGAGCTTGTGTGCAACGCTCCAAGGGCGAACAGCACGGGAATAAAAAGCTTCATTTCTAGTAGTACAATATATAGTATAGTATAGTAGTTGCCAAAAAAGAACAATAATTAAAGCGAAAACATAGCGCACGGGAAAAGGCACACGATCAACACACGGCCAATCCCCCACGTGACGCTAATCAACTTGAATCAACTGATTTGTGATCAGCTATAGCAAAAAAAAATATTTAAAAATTCAAGGTTCCTCTCAGTCACCAATTTTTTATTCATATTAGCGAAATGGGCCACGGACGCAAGAAGAAGAGGACGCATGCCGTTCCGACGCAAGAGGAGTTTGACGACATTCCCAAAACGCTTGTTGTGCGGTCAGGGACAGTAGGACGCTCGGTATCTGCGCTGGTCAGCGATGTGCGGCAAGTGATGCAGCCGCACACTGCGGTCAAGCTACGCGAACGCGCATCGAACAAGATCAAAGACTATGTAGCAGTGAGCAACCATCTCGGACTGACCCACATGCTCCTTTTTTCGCAGACCGAAACAGGCACAAACCTACGGATCTCGCGCTTTCCGCGCGGCCCCACGCTCTACATGCGCGTCGAAAAATACGCCCTGGCCAAAGACTGCTTGCGTTTGCAAAAGACTCCGCACACGTCGGCTGCCGAGTTTTTGACGCCGCCTCTTATTATCCTCAACAACTTTGCCGGCGAAAACAAGGGCCGCGAGTTTAAGTTGATGACGACGATGCTGCAAAATATGTTCCCGGCCATTAATCCGTCGACCATGCGGCTGACCGATGCACGGCGTGTCGTGCTGTTCAACTACAATGAGGAGACCGGTTTGGTGGATTTCCGCCACTACGCCGTGGTTGTCAAGCCCGTGGGCGTGACAAAGGGCGTCAAGCGCGTCATTTTGTCCAAAAACATGCCGTCGTTGGCCCAGTTTGACGACATTAGCGACTATGTGCTGCGCGAGGCGTTTGCCTCAGAGAGTGATGTTGAGGACGGCCCCGAGAACTCGGTTACGCTGGCTCAGGACTATGTTGGTCGCAACAACGCCAAAAACGAACAACGTGCCATCCGCCTTTTGGAACTTGGTCCGCGCATGGACCTCCGCCTAATGAAGATCGAGGCCGGTTTGTGTGAAGGTGAGGTCATTTACCACAACTACATTAGCAAGACCAAGGAGGAGCTTGCAGAGGCCGAGCACCAGCGCCAGATCAACTTGACCAACCAGGCCCGCCGCCGCCAGCAGCAAGACGAGAACGTCAAGCGCAAGAAAGCCAAAAAGGGCGCAAATAACAGCGATTCAGAAGATGATGCGTCGGAGGAGGATGTCAGAGCACCCAAAATACCTGAACAGCCTCACCGCTCGGCCAAGGACGACTTTGGCGGCGATGCGTATAACGAGGAGCTGTTTGAAGACAGCGAGTCTGATGCAAGCATGGACAATGGGGATGCCAACGATAGCGACGTCGACGCAGCACCGGCTCCCAAGCGGGCTAAACCTACCAAGAAAAAGTAGTATCTTTAAAAATTAGTGATTATCTTATTAGCTCCCTGTAGTTAAATACCAAGATCCCTCGCCAAAGTGATTGCTGCTGGCTCTATATTTTGATTTGATTTTTTGTGCACTCGATTTTTCGCAGTTGATTGATTCAGCGCCAAAACAACGCGTTTGCTCGCTTTCTTCTTTCCCTCTTGCGCTGATTGTTTATTGCTTACTCTTTTGAGCTCTATTTTCTGCTGGTAGCCACCCGTAGATACGAAACTCAAAACCGCATATTGTAAACTACGTATAAGCGTTCAGCCATGGAGCCCGAAAGCGTATCTGACACGGCGGCGTCTGCACAGCTCCAAGAGCCAATTGCATCGTCTCCGGGTGGACAGAGCGAGGCGTCTGAATCGGTACCGCCTAGTGGATACAGCACACCACAGGTTTCCGGGCCTGCCAAGCCGCTAGACCTAATGCAGGCGAAGCGCTTTGCCTTTCTTCTCGGGCAAACAGACGTGTTTGCGCATTTTATCCAGGACGCCATAAAGGACGAAAATTTAAAGGCTGAGATTCGGCGGCAGCTTGAAAGCAAAGAGGCCAAGGGAGGCGATGGAGGAGCCTCGCGTCGGCACCGCAAGACTGAAAAGGAGGAAGATGACGAGCTGATGCGCGACGAGTCGCCCGAGATGGTTGATGCGCAGCTTGTATTTACCGAGTCGCCGTCATATGTAACTGGTGGCACTATGCGTGACTACCAGATGCGCGGGCTGAATTGGATGATTTCTTTGTACGAGAACGGTATCAACGGCATTCTGGCTGACGAAATGGGACTGGGCAAAACGCTTCAGGTTATTTCGTTTATTGGATACCTCCAGCACTACCGAAACGAGCGCGGGCCTCACCTTATTGTGGTGCCAAAGTCGACGCTGCAAAACTGGAAGACAGAGTTTAACCGCTGGGTGCCGGATTTGGACGTGTTTCTGCTTCATGGCGACAAGGAGCGCCGCGCAGAGACGTTTGCCGAGCATCTGCGACCTAACAAGTTCAATTGCTGCATTACCACATACGAGATGTGTCTGATCTGCAAGCCCGAGCTGCGCAAAATTAACTGGGATTACATTATCATCGACGAGGCACACCGTCTGAAGAATGAGAACTCGATGCTGTCAAAGCTTGTGCGCATGTTCTCGTCGCAACGGCGGCTGCTGGTCACTGGCACACCGCTGCAAAATAACTTACATGAGCTGTGGGCGCTGCTCAACTTTCTGCTGCCTGACGTTTTTGGCTCATCAGAGGCCTTTGACGAGTGGTTTGAGAAGGGCGACGGCGATCAAGAGCAGGTGGTGCAGCAGCTTCACAAGGTCTTGCAGCCATTTTTGCTGCGCCGCGTAAAGAGCGATGTCGAACACAGCTTGCTGCCTAAAAAGGAGATCAACCTGTACGTTGGCCTGACGCCGATGCAGCGAACTTGGTACCGTCGTATCCTTGAGCGGGACATTGTTGCGATAAACGGCGCAATGGGCAAGAAAGAGGGCAAAACGCGACTGCTCAACATTGTAATGCAGCTGCGCAAGTGTTGCAATCATCCTTATCTTTTTGACGGCGCTGAGCCTGGACCGCCCTTTACTACCGATGAGCACCTGGTCTACAATGCTGGCAAGATGGTTGTGCTGGACAAATTGCTGGCCAAGCTTCGCGCACAGGGCTCGCGCGTTTTGATCTTTAGCCAGATGAGCCGCGTGCTGGACATTCTAGAGGACTACTGTATGATGCGCGAGTACAAGTATTGCCGCCTGGATGGCTCGACCAACCACGACGATCGGGTTGAATCGATTCAGGACTTTAACCGCCCTGACAGCGACAAGTTTATCTTCCTTCTGACTACGCGTGCAGGTGGACTGGGAATTACGCTGACGGCAGCTGATACAGTGTGCATCTTTGATAGCGATTGGAACCCGCAGGCTGATCTGCAAGCTATGGATCGCGCTCATCGGATCGGTCAGACCAAGCAGGTGTATGTGTATCGCTTTATTACCGAGAACTCGATTGAAGAAAAGGTGCTGGAGCGTGCAATGCAGAAGCTGCGACTGGACCAGCTGGTGATTCAGCAGGGCCGACTGGCACAGGCACCAAAGGGTGCTTCGCGTGATGAGCTGCTAGACATGGTTCAGTTTGGTGCTGACACCATTCTTGGCAGCCGAGAGGGGCGGGGCAGTGCATCAGGTTCCCAGACTGCAAGCGGTGCTGCAACTCCAGCTACAGGCGAAAGTGAGGGCGGTGATATGGCTGCCGTTGACATTGACGACATCTTGCAGCGTGGCCAGAGTCGCACGAAACTGCTACAGAGCAAGTATGCTGACATGGGACTTGACGACCTGAACCGGTTTGCCAACGAAGGCTCGTCAACAACGCAGTGGGAGGGAGAGGACTTTGCACGCAAGCGTGGAACTGCTGAGATTGGACAGCTGTGGATCCAGCCAGCCAAGCGTGAACGCAAAGTCAACTATGCAGTTGACGACTACTACCGCGAGGCGCTACGGCAGAGTGCCAAGACTGGGACCACTCAGCGTGCGCCGCGCCCGCCTAAGCAAATGAATATCCATGACTTTCAGTTCTACCCAGCACGGCTTCAGGAGCTGCTGGAAAAGGAGCTGCTGGCTTATCGCCGAGCAATCGGCTACAAAGTTCCAAAGGCTGAAGCCAGCGAGGACGGCAACAGCTCGGCTGGCGAAGCACAAGGCGAAGAGCAAGCAAAGATTGACAGTGCAGAGCCGCTTACAGAGGATGAGATAAAGGAAAAGGAGGAGCTGGCAACACAAGGATTTGGCAACTGGAATCGGCGCGACTTTTATGGGCTCATGCGAGCGCTTGAGAACCATGGCTATGGCAACATGGACCTGGTCAAGGGTGACGTCGAAGGCAAGACTCCTGAAGAGGTTGAGGCCTATGCCAAGGTGTTCCTGAAGCGCTACAAGGAGCTGGCAGATGCCGACCGGCTGGAGTCTCAAATCACAAAAGGCGAACAGAAGCGCACACGGCGCAATGAGATCCAGCAACTGCTGGATGCCAAACTGGGCGAGTGCAAGCAAGACCCGCAGCGGCACTTTTGCATTCCATATGGCACAGGCGGGTCGACCGCCAGGGGCCGTGTGTACACTGAGGATGAAGACCGGTTCCTGCTGGTACAGTTGGCACGCATTGGCATTGCCTGTGATGATGTATACGACCAGATCCGCCAGGAGGTGCGCTTGAGTCCGCTTTTCCGGTTTGACTGGTTTATCAAGAGCCGCAACACACAGGAAATCCAGCGACGCTGCCAGACGCTAGTGGGGCTACTTCAGAAAGAGGCCCAGATCAAGTAACAGTATTTTTTCTTCGTTTTGAATTTCACTTTTGATTCATATTTTGGAGTTTACCACTTGCAATGACAGCTCAACGGTTTGCCCTGCGGCTGCTTGCGGGATATCGGCCGTCCGCAGTCCAGCGCATGGCATCGACAACCCAGCGCAGGGCATTGGCGACCCAGAATGCGACAAGCCAGACAACAACAGACTCGGGTGAGCTGTACGACGTGGTGATTATTGGCGGTGGACCCGCAGGGTGTGCACTGGCAGCAGCGCTTGGATCGCAGGACTCGCTGAGCAGAAAGCGCATTGCGCTTGTCGACCCAGGAAGGCTGAGCGAAATGCGACAGTGGACACCACCAACAGATACTTACTTGCCGCGCACACTGCAGATAACGTCTAGCAATAAGCGCTACCTAGAAAATCTTGGACTGTGGCAGTGGTGCTTTGAGGATCGTGTTCAGGCGTATAACCGCGCAGTTGTAACTGATGCGCTAGGCGGCGGAGCTGTTGATCTGGCCGCAATGACACTGCCTGGCCGCAACGACACTGCATTTATGGTTGAGACCAAGAACCTTGTGTCTGGTCTTTTGAAAGCACTTGATCATAGTAGCAGCCGTGTTGATGTGGTAGAGCGTGCGCGTGTCACTGAAATTGAGGCAACACCATCGATGTGGCCAGTGGTGACGCTGTCAAACAGCCGCCGGCTGCAAGCACGGCTTATTGTTGGTGCTGATGGTGCAAGCAGTCGCGTACGCAAATACGCTGGCATTGGCACATATGGCACCGAATATGCTCAGTATGGACTTGTGGCCACACTTTGTCTGGAGCAGCTCAACAGCTCCGCTTTTCAACGCTTTCTGCCATCAGGCCCGATTGCACTTCTGCCGTTTCCGGGTGGCTTTGCCAATTTGGTCTGGTCGTTAGACTCAGAACTTGTCCAGCTCATAAAGACTGCTCCTGAAGCCATTTTTGCTGACTTGATCAATGCAGCATTCCGTCTGACGCCAGCTGAAATGGGGTACATTTACTCTTTGCTGCGCTCGGGTGCTGATCCGGACATAATTGGAGCTGAAATTGCCTGGCGCCTTGACGTATTTGCCCGAAACAACCCTGATACGAACATCAAGCTGCCGCCGCGCGTAGCAGCATTGTCGCCGCGGTCGCGCACATCGTTCCCTCTGCGCATGCGCATGGTTGACACTCTGGTGGCCAACCGTGTCGCGCTAATCGGTGATGCCGGTCACGTAATGCATCCACTGGCTGGACAGGGTCTGAACATGGGGCTGGCAGATGTGCAGTGTTTGGCACAGGTGCTGGAGCAGGCCGCAGCGGCTGGCGAGGATTTGGGTTCTGCGGCTGTACTGGATCGGTACAATAGTCAGCGCTACGTGCGCAACTTGGCAATGCAGGGAATCGTCGATAAGGTCTGGCATGTGTTTGGTGCCCGCTCGGGCACTGTAGCAACGCTGCGCTCGCTGGCTATGAATGGGCTGGACCGCCTGCCTGCCATAAAGAGCCGCATGATCCACGCATTTATGCAGTGAGTCTTTTTGGGTCGCCCAGGTGCTGCGGGGCTTTGCTTTTGTACTTTTTTGCTTGCTTTTCAATTTCTGCTCTAATTCGCATCTTTGGAATTCCCGCATCTGCACACACTCCTTCGAGTTTCTGCATTCCCTACAAATTACAATGAACGACGAAGGCGCTAGCCGAGGTAAGCAGAGCCGAACATGTTTGCAAAATACACAACTTTTTGTGAGGTCCATTTCTACTGCATCTAATTGCTCGCGTTTGTGCTTGTGGTCGCTGGGGTGTTGACTAAGCTTGTAGAGGAGCAGCTGCTGTCAGCCTGCATGTCGGGTCAGTCTGATATGCTCAAGAGCCTACTGTGTGGCACTGAGACCGTGAACGTCAACCACACAAACGGCCTGGGATTTACTGCTCTACACTATGCGTAAGTAGCCACCTTGGCACAGCAATCTGTGTGCTAGGCTTTGGACTTGCCTTTGCAATCATGTATAAACTCGCACTTGTGCATTTATCTAACCACTGCATGTCTCTGGAACGTAGTGCACAGGTGGGATCGGTCGAGTGTATTCAGATGCTGAGCAAACATAAAGGGATCAATCCGAACATTCAAGAACGCATAGGCAAGAACACCCCACTGCACCTGGCGCTTATTCATGGTGAGGACGAAGAATCTACACTGGATATTGTCCGCCTGCTGACAAAAGCTGGAGCAGATCCAGGAATTGTCAACAAGGCCAAGCAGCGCCCAAGAGACCTAGCAGAGAATGAGGAGGAGGAAATCCAGCGGGTGTTGCTCCAAGCTGGACTGGCCAT
>JANBQW010000149.1:0-12246 GCA_027577515.1 Coemansia sp. RSA 678
AAAAAAACATCAAGCCTAGCAGCCTTTGGCCAGCTACCTATCCGACGGATGCAAATGCAAGCCAAAGATGCCAACAAGAGAACAGGCAGCTTAGAAAAAGTCCTGGACGAAACCCTTGCCCTTGTAGCCCTCGGACGAGATACCGCTAATCGGGTTGAGGTTGCGCTCAATCGCCAACTTGTTCGAGGCCTCCTGCCACTCTCTGGTCATGGTACGCGGCTTAGGAGCTACAATAGATAAACAAAAACACCAGTTAGTGTCCACGAGCCAAGTCGAGCCGCTTTCACACAAAACGCGGGGTTAGAAAGAAATGCAGCATAATTTCACGCGGGGAAGGTCGTTTCATCAATAACTGATAAGACAGTCCTAGACACGTGGAAAACTTACTAGACTTGCGCACGATAGTCGAAATGGTCAGACTAACAGCAATAGTGCCAACGACGCCAAAGAACACCTTCCAAGCATCTCCGGGCTTTCCGCGCACGCGACGGCGGGTGTGCTCACCATAGGTCGCGTAGAAAACTACAGGTAATAAACACAAGTGCAATCTGCAATGAGCAACGCTGGCATAAATGTAGGATACCAGACACGGTGCACAAACACCGCAAATACTTACTAGCTCTCTTGTCCTCGATGGAGACCTTGAGCCAGTCAGCCTTCATGATCTCGTTGAGCCGGGTAACCTCCTCGCGCATGGTAGTCTCTGGCAGTTTGCCAAAGGTCTGCTCAGCGTGGAGCAGAACTGGGTTCGGCGCAGTCGACTGGAAGCGGCGACCGGCAAGCTTGGTAGCGCGGACAGTGGCGTTGCGGAACATTATCTCTCGACAGATCTAGATTCAGACCTCTTTTAATAACGGCAACTAAAAACAGCTGAAACAGCAATTCGAAATTGCTGAGAGAAAAAAGGCCATGAGCCAGACTGTCAAGAATTTGATAGCAAACCTGATCTAATCCGGGTTAATCGCTCAGCACGTGAGTCGCAAAAAGAAAGATGACTCGGGTGCAAAAGGAGAGTCTCTCGCTTAACACATTCCATGCACTTTTTCTATTCTTTTTCAGTCTTTATATTTTTAATTCGACGTCCTTTGGTAGACGCTGGCGTGTAGAGCAGAGCAGAGTTAGCGGCCAGACGCAGTAAGCACAGAGCGCCTACATACAGCCGACAAATACACAATAATATGTCACCAACTTGGTCAGCAGTAACAAAGGTACAGTTGGGGCAGTTTCCGCAAAATACATATCAGCTTGATATTGGCCAATAGCAGTCATGGAGCATTGTGTATTTAACTTATTTACATGCTACTTATCCTCTTGTAGACCGGACTGCCGCAGACAACCACAAAGTCAGTGGCCACAAAACCAGTGGTCACAAAGCGACAACCAACAAAAGCCGAATACGCAGCTAGCATAGTTGTGCCTCATATGGAGGCACTGGCACCATCTCGATCGGTGAAAATAGGCAGCATAGACATTGCGATTGACCACAACTGCCAGGTACAGGTACGCAAACATACTCTCACTTGCATATACACTATGTGTATAGTTAAAATCTCGACTAATGTATATTAATCAGCGTGCTGGCGTCACCTTTATCTTTCTCCAAAATTGGATGTGTAGCTCCCGTATTATGCTCCGCGAGATCTAGGTAACTATCCGATTGTTCATGTTTTGGCTTGTATGGCGCCACAAGCGGCAATACATTTTTTACTAAAGCTGATTGCTAAAGTCAAATGGTGTTGTCTGTTTAGGGTTTTGGGAGGCGCAATACAAAGAGTATCGGCGACGGAAAACTGGCGAGCAGGACGACAAAGTTGTAGAGGAGCCAGCTGCACCACAGACACCAGTCAAAGCCAAGCCGGTAAGCTGGGCAGCGCTGCTGCGGCCCAGCCCAGCTGCAGCGGCGGCAGCAGCGAATAAAAAGGCAAACGAGATAGTAAGCAGCCAGGCAGCGGCAGCAGACGGACGGAAGTTTACAACGCTAGAAGATGTGCTGGAAAACTGGCAGGTTGAGTTCAGTGCACCGGCGGTGCAGCCACGCGGACTGGTAAACAGTGGCAACATGTGCTTTATGAACGTAGTGTTGCAGGCGCTTCTGTATTGCGAGCCATTCTGCAGTATGCTGCGTCACATTAAGAAGAGCGTGGTGTTTAGCTTCAACTCAAATACACCGCTGCTAGAGGCGCTGATTCGGTTTGTGCACGAGTTCCGAGCAGATCGTACACCGCTGGAACAGCTGGAAACGGGGCTAGAGTCGCCGTTTGTGCCGGAGGACGTGTATGAGGCGCTGCAGAAGAAGAACGTGTTCCAAACCCTGCGCGGACAGCAGGAAGATGCTCAGGAGTTTATGAGCTACTTGGTGGATGGAATCCACGAGGAAATGGCTTCGGTGCTTCAAGCACATCGTGCGCGTACTGCGCCGGCGGCAGATACTGAAGACAGCGCCGATAATGGAGCTGGGTGGTTGGAGGTTGGCCCGAACAACCGTGCCGTGAACATGCGTGATGTGCATTCAGAGGCAGTGCGCACCCCGATTACCCAGATCTTTGGTGGTGCGCTGCAGTCGACACTAACAGTGCCAGGTGCGACATCTGACGGGACACCACGGCGGTCGAATCGCGAGCCATTCCAGTGGCTGGCACTGGACGTGTCGTCAGACAGCGTGTCAACTATCGGAGATGCGCTAGACGAGCTGGTAGCACCAGAGTCTATTGAAGGATACATGACTGTGCAAGGCCAGCCAGCGACAGCAACCAAACAGATGGTGCTGGAGCGCGTGCCGCCAGTGCTGGTGCTGCATCTCAAGCGCTTTGTGTTCTGCGCAGACGAGGGCGTGAAAAAGGTTCACAAGTTTATCGAGTACCCAGCCGAGCTGGCGCTGGCGCCGGCATGGCTGGCACGCTCAAGCGGGACTGCGCGCTATCGCAACGTGCGGTTCCGCCTAACCGGCGTGATCTATCACCATGGATCACACGCGTCGGGTGGCCACTACACATGCGATATTCAGCGCCCAGGTGGCGAGTGGCTGCAATTCGACGACGTTGACATTGAGAGCTTGGAGTCTGTTGATGCGGTGCTGAAGGAGAAGTCTGATCGCACTGCTTATATTCTATTTTACACGATATGTCGCTAGCCCACGCTATTTACAAATGAAAACTTGACAAACAGGCATGTCAGAGCTGATGTGGAGTGTAGTCCAAGTGCCTTCTGGAGTTGCAAAGTGCGAGATGCTACAAACAGCAACATATTAAATGCTAGTGTGTTGTTCCCCACCTTTAAAAAGCTATGAGCTGGGGTTTCAGCAGCATATGCCTTCTTTAATCCCCGCAAAGCTAGATGAAATAACATTTGAACAGAAATTAAACAGTTTCGTCTTTATTTCATTATTAATACATTATATTTTATCCACATTATAAATGAAAGGATTGTACATTATTGCCGCGCTGTTAGTTAGTCGTCGGATATCAGCACTGTCGGACGAGAGTATTATTCGGCGGACACAGAAATGCACCGTCGACTGCAAAGACGAGCCCAGCGAGCTCATACAAATGTGTATCCAGCGGTGCACGTACTATTTGATAAACCACGAAGCGCATTCAATTAAAAAATACGAGGCAGTCAGCTCGACGGACAAGCACGGGATGTTGATTGAGAATGAGCATATAAAGACACGAGTTCGGCTGATTGGACCAGACGGCCTCCCGCTGATAGCCACGACCTCCAGTGAGGACCCAGCTGTTTCGACTAATACGCCAAGCAGTACTTTGGAACCATGGTCCGCTCAGTACCGTATAGAGCTGGTTAATCAAGCACACACAGTATCCAGTAGTCTATTCATGTTATATTTAATAGTACTTGCATTCTAATAAACAACAGCTTTGACCATATTCATTTCTGTGCTATATTAGCACTTGATTTATAAACGAAAGAAATAGAAATAACCTCATCTTTTGCGGGCACGCTTGGCAGGCGCGCTCTCAACTGGGGGGTCACCGGTGCGCGGGCGTTTGTCGTCGTAGGCCTTTGCTTTGGCCTCGAGCTCGTCCCAGTCTTCGCCCGATTCGCTTTCATCGTCGTAGTCGCCCTCGGACTCATCGCTCTCGGTTCCAGCCACAGACCCGTCATCGCTCTCCTCTGACTCAGACTCGGCGAGCTCGTCTTCAGACATGGAAAACTCGCTCTCCTCCTCTTCGGACCCATCGTCCTCGGCATCGCTGTCCAGGGCCAAAAACGCCCAGCCGCCGTCCTCGTAAAAGCCCGCAGGATCTTTGTTGACAGTCTTCATGATCTGCGACCAGTTGAGGTTGACTGGACCTTCGGTGAAGGCCAGATTGACCGAGTCGAGCCACTCTTTAATATCGTCGAGCTGTTTCATGGGCACAGTGTTGACATGCACGGGCGTGCGCTTAAAGTCGCGGAACACAAACACCATGTCAAAGTTCTTGAGGCCAAACTGCACACGTTCAAGATGCACAAGCTCAACGTCGGCTACGGTCAGCACAAAGAACGGAGCATCGCTCAGATGCACCAGACACTCGACGGTAGGCTGCAGCAGCACGTTGGCGCGCGCCGGTACACCTGTAAAGGCAATGTTGCGGAACGGCTTGTCCAGCTCAACGTCGTGGTTGCTGGCATCAACAATGCGCGTGGCAAAGTCTTCAAACTCTTTGTTGAGCTGGCGCCGCCGCCGCAGCTCCTCCTGCTCGGCCTCGATTTCGTCCTCGTCGCCGTAACGAATGCGACGACGGCGGTTACCAGTCTCGTCAAAGGCCGCATCAGAAGCCTCACGGTAGAACTGGATATCCTGAATCTTCTTTTTGCCCAGTATAATAGGGTTACGCAGATTCACGTGGATCAACACCAACAGCTCCTTGTCGCATGGTTGGAAGAACAGATGACGAATGTTGTTGAACAGGATGTCAACCGGCGTGCCACCGCTGCGGCCGGCAGCCATGTAGCGCAGGCCGTTGCTGTGAATCTCCAGCGCAGCTGGGAAGCGCTTGCCTTCAGCCAGCGGCCGCATAAACACGTCGCCCAGGCGCAGTGGACGCTGCCCTGCCACCTGCACAAGCCGGTCTTGCTCGACAATGTCGGCCAACTGCGCCTTCTCTGCCTCGCGCTTGGCCTGGTCGCGCTTCAGGCCGGTGATTCCATGGTGGATCTCAGCCATGCGCGCAACGTCGGTCGACCGGAACGTCAGCGACCGCACAAACGATGCTCCGCCGTTATCATCTTGCGCAGCATCTTTCTTGCCGACACCCTGTCCTGGCGACACCAAGTTTAGACGCAAATACACATATTCGCCCTCATCGCTCTTGCTAGCGCTTTTGATTGTCGAGATGTGGAACGGCACAGCCATGCCGTAGATTGGCAGCACAACTGTGTCTGCGCGCTCGTCGACAATAATACGCCCGCTGCGTGCTTCGCGCGGAATGGCTGTCTCGCGCTTGTAGCTCTCAAAGCGCCGCACAGTGCGTGCTTCTTCGCCGTCTGTGCCTGCTTCGCCTGCAAACCGACGCTGACCATCAGCTTGCAGCCGCGACAGCAGCTCTTTTTGGTGCTCGCGCCGCTGCCGTACACTCGATTCATCCTCGCGCTCGTCGCTGCGGAACTTTGATGGCAGAATCGCTGATGTGCGTGTTGTTGGTGCTCGCGCTGCGCCGCCTCGTGCCTTGGCGCTGCCTGCTGAGGCCGCCTTTGCACGTGTCGGCTCGGCCTTTGCCGGCTCTTCATCGTCATTAAAGAAGAACGACACGTCGTTGGGCTTCTTGATGCACGATGCTGCAACTGCTGCGCCCTCTGCGCCCACTACAACGGTGTCAGCAAGCTGGTACGCGTATGTGCGCGCACGTGCGTCTGTCGCCTTGGCGTTGGTCAGACCTTCGAGCTGCACGCGTGCTACAACTGCCATACCTGCTGCCAGCTTGCGCTTGTTCCCAGCTGCCAGCACATTCACGCTGTCGCTGAGCTCAAATCCCGTGACAAATCCACAGTCTGCGCCAAAGTTATCGATCAAATCAGGCCGATGCTCGCGCACATGCGCTGTCGCACGCTCGTACACATCGCCCATTGCTTCGCCTGGCTGCAGCCACGTCACCAGCAAGCGCTGCAGTTCCATCAAAAACGCATAGTTCTTCTCCTGCTCTGGTGTCGGGTCAATCATAAACGTGCGCGACACTGATGCGCTGTACATAAAGTACCGCATGTTAAGCGAACACACAACCGTGCCTGCATGCAGTGCGTCTGTGCTCGATTGCGCGTCAAGTGCCAATGCGTACTTGCCGCCGCTCTGCACGCTGGGCAGACTGCCCCATTCAATCATGTCCACATCTGGCACTTTGGCCTTTAGTCGCTTCTCTACCGCCTTGGACGCCAGCGCACCCTCCACACGCTCAGCCAGCACACGGTTGGTGACCTTTTCCTCCTCGTCAAAAATCTTGGCCATCTCGTCCACAAAGTAGTCCTGCATCAACAGTGCTCCTGCCGTCGCCGCTGCTTTGGTGTGCTTGATTTCGCTCTCTTCCTTTACTGCCAGTGTGTCTGACACTAGCGGTCCAATGTCGCGCGAGGTAAACTCGCTCTGGCTGCCACTATATACCGTGTTCCACTCTGCCACTATTTTGCTGCTGGGCTCCTCGCTGGCAATCGTCCCGACCGCCGGCCCGCTGGCTTTGAGCATCGCCAGCGCCTTCTCGTACGCCTGCTGGTTCTCAGGTGCCGGGTCTTTTGAAATCACCGTGATCTCAAGCGGCACGGCGTTTTCAGCATCTTGCAGCGGCTGTAAAATCTTTGCTACTTTACTTTTATAATTAGTACCGCAAGCTCTGTCCCTTTATGTTTCACCGCCGAGCTTAACAACCCACACTGAATGCTTACCTTTCTTGCGCTGTGTCGTAATGTGGATCTTGTCCTTTGTGAACAAGAGGATCGTGTCCGAAAATTCGTATCCAAACAACCACAGCTACATCCTAATGTCTTATTAGTTTGATGAGTCTAGCTCGTCTGTGCAATACACACTGTGTATCAACTTACGTGTATGGCAATAGTCTTGTTGTAGACATCAGGCGCAGTCTTGCCGTGAATAACTAGAAGCGAGTCGGGTCCGTCGCTTTCTGCCTACCAGTTTAAACCCAAATATGTCGTGTCGCAGAGTGTTTAGCAGTACAGTTCTCAGTTTTTAGCCAGTTTGTGTGACAAATGCCCAGATTTGCTTACCTTCCAGGCGTCCATTAGCCGCTTGGCCCTGCGGTGAAAGGCCGGCGCATCCAGCTTTTTGTCCGACATTGTGCTAGACGTTATACTTGCAAATAAAAAGCACTAAAGTAATAAGAAAACAATAGACGCAAAGTGGCCTCAACAGTCAAACTGTAAACGCGTCTGCTGTTTTTTTCCAAGTACGCGCAGCTCGTGCGGTTTGATTGGTCCTGATTTAATCTTGACTCAAGAAATTTTCTATTTGTTTGGTCATACGCTTCACGCCTTTCTTCGTTTGTAGCGAGACACGTCTTTCGTGCGAACTAGAAACCACTATCCAAAAGACAGCCGACGCTTTGCATTTCCTTTTTCAGTGCCCTTCTCTTATTTTAAAAAATAGGCTTTATTTTCCCGACATTTCCAAGGTGATTTGCGTGTTAGATTAGACCTATGGCACATACGGCTGCCAGAATGCAGAGCCCTGTCACACCGTCGCGGCAGTTGGGAGCAGCGCGCGGGCCACGGCGCACGCCAGCCAGTCGCTCAAAGAAGCCGTATGCGCGGCCAAAGCTGATTAGCAGCGGCGATTCGCAAGCCGATTACCAGTCGCAAGCCACCCCTGGGTTTCTCAAAGGCATGCGCAGTTTGGTGTCGCGTCTGTGGGGCACTACGCTAAAGCCATCAAATTCAGCCCCAGAACGCGAATCTAAATCTGATGCGCCTAAATTCAATCCATCGCCAGTTGAAATGCACGCTGAGGAGCAGACGATAGTCGACCAGCCGCCAAAGTCTGGCTCAGCAGCGACCTTCTCGGCGTCTACCGGAGCTTCAGCTGCCGCTGTTGCTGCAGCTGCAGCTGAGGACTCTCCTATGGGAGAGTGGCATGCAGCTACCGTCGGTGCACGCGCACGGTCGCGGCGCCCTACTGCCGAATCCGTATTTGCGCCCTCTCCGTTTGCGTACAATAAGCGGCTGGCGGCTGCCACGCCATCGGTGGCTAATCTCCGCGATGTACAGCGCGTAAAGGCTGAATCGCCGGCGCTGTCACGGCGACACAGCTCGGGGCGCATCGACCCCCGTCTGGTCCGGCTTCCATCAGGGTCGCAGGTGATGACACCCCGAAACGACGGCGCCGAGACCATGCGCTTTGCTTCGCAGTCGAATGCACGGCGGCTGCTGGACACGCTGGGATCGATTCACACGCCCATTCTGGACGCTCGGAGCCGTTCTGCCGGAGGCCCAATGTCTGGTGCTCGCTTGGAACGCCATGCTTCTGTATTGACAGTTGGCTCCGAGCGGTCTACGCCAATGCCGCTGCGCCGTTTACCAGTGTCATTGCTCGCACTGAGCGATACGCCCGATAAGGCCCCACACACTCCGCTGGCCGAATCTGCCGAGTCGCTGGACACTAGCACTCTGCGGCGAAGCAGCAGCCTGCGTGCGATTCCTCGCCGTCAGGCCACTGCACCGAGTCTGGCTCGTACCATTCAGCTACAACAAGCGCGCAAGGCTGTGGCTGAGCGGCTGATTCGGAGCAGAATTGCGGACGTGCAGGCGTCTAGCAGCGACGCGGGCAGCGACGCAGATGACACCCATACATTTGCCGAGAGTTTGAATGGCACGACCGGCCATACCCGCATGCGCGAGGACGACATTGAGGATACTGTTATTAGCAAGCGTCGTCGGGGTATTGACGGCGAGGCTATTGATGTGTCGGATGATGTGGAAATGGCCGACGAAGATACAAGCGAGAGCAAGCGGAGAGTCGAGAGACTGAAGCGCACGCATCGCCGGCATTTGCCACCAGCACGGCGCGCAACATCTGCAGTTGACGCAGGCGTAAAGTGGCGTTTTTCGGCGCGCTTTGACCCTGCGTCTGACGAGGAAGAGAGCAGCTCGGAGAACGATGAGGACCGCGAGGCGTTGGCGGCAAAAGTGCCGCTATCCAAGATTCGTGGAGGCGAGTTGATTGGACTGTCACTTCGGTCGTCTGCATCTGGGCTGTCGTCTGCTGTGTCGTCTGCTAGCAGCGCTGTTGCTGTACGGCCGACTGGATTTGGCAGTACCCGCACGCCAGTTCTGATTGTCAGCGAAGCTGAGCCCGCTGCTTCGTCTTCGACTGCTGCTGATGCTAAGGTCGTTGAGGCTACTCCGGCGCCAGCTCCGGTTGTTGCAGCCCCGTCTCTGGCGAGTGTAACAAGCGCGCCATTGCCCGTATCTACCGAGTCCAAGGCTGAGAACACGGAGAGTGAAGTTGAGAAGCCAAAGTTTAGCTTTGGAGCCTCTGCCCCTACCGAAGCTGAGAAGCCAGCTCCAGCTCCAGCTCCAGCTTCTACTGCTGCTGATACATCGGCTGCGCCAGCCTTTAGCTTTGGTGGGTTTGCGACCAAGAAGTCAGATGCAGAGGAAGATGCGGCCCCAGCGACTTCTGAAGCGCCAAAGTTCAGTTTTGGCACGAAGTCTACTAAGCGCAGCGCTGAAGAGAGCGATAAGCCAACTATGGACAAGCCAGCTGCTCCGACATTCAGCTTTGGCACAGCATCAGCCAAGCGTAGCGCTGACAATGATAATAGGCCAGCTGCAGATAAGCCAGCTGCTCCAATGTTTAGCTTTGGAACGACATCAGCCAAGCGCAGTGCTGACGATGGTGATAAACCGGCTGCCTCGACATTCAGCTTTGGCACAACGTCAGCCAAGCGCAGTGCCGATGAGAGCGACAAGCCAGCTACAGAAACTCCTGCGGCTCCAAAGTTCAGCTTTGGCACGACTTCTGTATCTGCCGAGCCTGCTTCTTCCGAGAAGATGTCAACATCAACCTTTTCGTTTGGTTCCTCTAAGCCCGAGACGGCTGCTAACAGCACTAGCACAGCTACCAAACCTACATTTTCGTTTGGTACGTTTGGCGCTGCGGTAACGCCAGCATCTTCGGCTGAGGCGGTAAAGCCAGCTGACACGACCGCAGCTCCTGTATTCAAGTTTGGCCTTGGAGCACAGAGCACATCGGCAAAGCCTGAAGAGAAGGAAGCAGCTACATCCTCGCAGCTAGCTTTGCCGGGTGCCTCGACTGCAACACCGTCGTTTAGCTTTGGTTCTGGTGCAGGAGCGAGTGGAGCTGGGCTTACGGCAAAGCCGCTGTTTGGCACATCGTCGCCTGCCAAGGCCACACCGACTGAGGCACCAAGCACCACCACTTTCTCGTTTGGCAAGCCATCCGAGTCTGGAACCGGGTTTACGTTTGGCGGCAGCAAAGCGACGTTTGCAGCACCGACAAAGACAGTGGATCTCACCACCAGTGCTGCTGGATCTTCGTCTAGTTCGGCCGCGCCAAGCATGTTTTCAGGGTTTGGCTCGTCATCTGTTGCGCCAGAAGCGAGCATGGACACTTTGACTAAGCCTGCGTTTTCGTTCAACTCCAAGCCTGCATTTGGCGCTACTACAACCGCCCCAGCGTCGAAGCCGCCGCCATTTGGTTCATTTGGCGCAGAGAGTGCGGTAAAGAAGCCAGCATTCACCTTTGGCTCTGTGAACACGCCCAGTGCAGCGTCGTTTGAGTCGACCACAGTGCTGACACCTGCAGCTCCGTCGTTTGGCACGACGCCGGCTGCACATACGTTTGGAGCGCCTGCTGCCACGCCGTCGAGCTTTAGCTTTGCAGCGGCGTCGTCGCCGGCGGCTACACCCAGCACGTCGCAGTTTTCGTTTGGAGCGAAACCGCCGGTTAGCAATGCTTTTGGTGCAGCCACCACGCAGTCGGGCAGTGCGTTTGGCAATCAGTCTACGCAGTCAGTTGGTGGGTTTGGTAACCAGTCTACTCAGTCAGTTGGTGGGTTTGGTAACCAGTCCTCCAGCGGTTTTGGCAACCAGTCCTCCAGCGGCTTTGGCAACCAGTCTACAAGCGGATTTGGCGCTGCATCGACGCAATCTACTGGTGGATTTGGTAACCCTCCAGCACAGTCTACTGGAGGCTTTGGTGCAGCATCGACCCAGTCAGTTAGCGGGTTCGGTAACCCATCGACTCAGTCTACGAACGGATTTGGCACAGCACCGTCGCAAACCATGGGTGGATTTGGTAACCCATCGACTCAGTCTACAAACGGGTTTGGTGCCAACAGCAACACAGGCACGCCAGCGACATCGGGCTTTGGCGGAGCATCCGGCGCATTCAACTTTTCGAGCAACACGACAGGTTTTGGGCAGGCGTCTGGCGCTACGCCAGCAACGGGCGGCTTTGGCAGCTCCGTCAGCGGATTCAATGCGGCATCAAACAATGAGCCGCAGAGCGCATTTGGGCAAAACAACCGAACAGTCAGCGGCAGCTTCCAATTTGGATCTGGCGGCGGTGGGTTTGGCGGCAGCTCAGCAGCAGCGTCGTCTGGGACGCCGTTTACGTTTGGCAGCAATACTCAGCCTCAGACTGGCGGCCCGTTCCAGTTCGGCTCTGGCGTTGCCAACCCGTCCAACTCTGGCGGGATGTCGCTTGGCCGAGTGCCCAGCGGCTCGAACGCATCGACGTCCAGTCTCAACCGAAAGCTAGCCCGTCCGCGGTCGCGCCGCCTCCATTAGTTTTTGTTTGATTAATGAATCTGATCGACTGATTATGGATGACGTGGTTTAAGCTGTGCCTGTTTTTCTAATGTCCATTTCTTTTGTGAGCGTACAATTCATTTTACCTATTTATTTCATTCGGTGCTACTTGCCTGCGCATAGAGGTTAAACGTTTTAAGCAACCCAGTTTTATCACATTAAGCAATAACAATGCCGGGGCTAGAAGGCACAGCCAATCCAACCAAAGTGGTTGTGCATCCGTTGGTGCTCTTGTCGGTGGTTGACCACTATAACCGTGTGGCGACTAGCTCAAAGAAGCGAGTGGTGGGAGTGCTGCTTGGCCAAGTCGAGGGCAATTCGGTTAATGTAGCAAACAGCTTTGCTGGTACGTACTTTATGCAACTTGCCTCTTTTGTTCATGGTATTGCAAACCAACACTAATATTTGCAAATACGGTGTAGTTCCGTTTGAAGAGGACGAGAAGAACCCATCGGTGTGGTTCCTCGACCA
>JANBQW010000150.1:2086-12198 GCA_027577515.1 Coemansia sp. RSA 678
AACGACTGTAAGCTTGAAATGCTGCTTGGTATCAGTTTCTCTGATCAAATCGCTAAATCATTCAAACTTGGATTTTTTGACAGTTTTGCATTTTGCAAGTTGCGGTCTGTCCTTTGGGGCATTTTCTGTTCAATACTTATTTTGCAGCTTTCTTTTCTTGCCAAATAGCCCTGTGCCATGACAAATTCGAGTATTTCGCTGGTTCAAAACGTAGCAGCTCAGCCTGCAAACACCGCTGCGGCTGCAGGCCTGCTCAAAGTCCTGATCGCTGCCCAGGCTACAGGTACAGCTGTGGAAATAACCACCACCGACAAGGCTACGTCAGGGTCCAAGCTGCCGTTCTGGGTTGTTGTGGGTGACTCGCAGACCACTCTCTACGATGCCAACGCAGTTGTGCGTTATCTTTACAAGACTGGAGGCCTTGCCCTTGCTGATCGCATTGCGCTGGAACAGCTCCTCGAGTGGGAGGAGAAGACGCTCAGTGGACTGGACGCTGATAATGATATGGAGGCGATTCTGGCTGGTGCTGATGCAAAGGTCGGACAGCTGAGCAGCGACAGCACTGTTGGCCCTGCTGATGTTGTGGTTCTGGGTGCGCTGTACTTTGCGCTGTCGAATGTCAAGGACGCAGCGCTCAATGCATTCCCGGCGCTGCAGCAGTGGTTTGTGTGCCAAACGGCCGCACCGGCTGTTGTGGCTGTTCTGCCTGTGTATTCTGCAAACGTGAGTCATCTGCCATCGATATATGCTGGACCGGGGCAGTATCTGGATGCAGACTGCACCCTGTGCTGCCGGCCAATGTCGTCATTGTCCAGGATAATTGCGCCTTGCTAATGTATTTTATGGGGATTTGTAGGTCGTTAAGGTTTTGGTGCGCGAAGAGGCATCGGCTGCCAACCGCAACCTCAACACCGACGTAGAGTTTGCATATGATCCGACGAAGAAGGTGCTGCCAATTGAAGGCGCCAAGAACATCCTGATTACGTCGGCGCTGCCATACGTCAACAATGTGCCGCATCTGGGCAACATCATTGGCTCGACTCTGTCGGCCGACGTGTTTGCGCGCTACTCGCGTGTGCGCGGCAACAACACGCTGTTTATCTGCGGCACAGACGAGTACGGCACGGCCACAGAGACAAAGGCGCTGGAAGAGGGCGTGTCGTGCCAGCAGCTGTGCGACAAGTACCACGCAATGCACAAGGACGTGTACGACTGGTTTGGCCTGTCGTTCGACCACTTTGGACGCACTTCGACCGATAAGCAGACCGAGATTGTGCAGGACATCTTCACCCGCATGCACAAGAATGGATTTGTGTCTGAAAAGACCACGCAGCAGCTGTACTGCGAGCAATGCAGTCGGTTCCTGGCCGATCGCTATGTCGAGGGCACGTGCCCGCGCTGCGCATACGAAGATGCGCGCGGAGATCAGTGCGACAAATGCGGTCATTTGCTGGACGCAATTGAGCTTGTGGACCCTCGCTGCAAGCTGGATGGGAACCGCCCAGTTGTTCGTGAGTCGACTCACCTGTGCATTGATCTGGACCGCCTGCAGCCGCAGTGCGCAGAATTTGTGGAGAAGTCATCGAGCGCCGGCGCGTGGTCAGCCAATGGGCTGTCGATCACCAACAGCTGGCTGAGCGAGGGCCTGAGACCACGTGCAATCACTCGAGACCTCAAGTGGGGCGTGCCGGTGCCGCTGGCTGGGTTCGACAGCAAAGTGTTCTACGTGTGGTTCGATGCCTGCATCGGATATCCGTCGATCACCGCGGCGTACACGCCCGAGTGGGAGCAGTGGTGGAAGAACCCCGCCAATGTGCAGCTGTTCCAGTTTATGGGCAAAGACAACGTGCCGTTCCACACCGTGGTGTTCCCGTCGTCGCAGATCGCCACCGGCGAGGACTGGACGCTCCTGCACCACATCTCGGCGTGCGAGTATCTCAACTACGAAGGCGGAAAGTTCTCAAAGTCGCGCGGCGTGGGCGTGTTTGGCAACAACGCTCGCGACACTGGCGTGGCGCCTGATGTGTGGCGCTACTATCTGCTGTCCAGCCGCCCCGAGTCCTCCGACACCATCTTCACCTGGGCCAACTTTGTCGCCTGCAACAACTCTGTGCTGCTGGCCAACATCGGCAACTTCTGCAACCGCACTCTCAAGTTCCTGGACAAGAACACGACGTACGCTGGCATTGTGCCGACTGCCGACCCTGCGCTGATTGCTGCCGGTGCTGACTCGGTCCACCGCCGTTTCATCGATGACATCAACGAGTTGCTGACAAGCTTTATTGAGCACATGGACGCTGTGCGTATCAAGGCTGCCCTCTCTATTGCCCGCGACATCTCAGCACGCGGTAACCAGTATCTGCAGGAGTGCAATACCACCAACGCGCTCTTTACCGAGCAGCGTACTCAGTGCGATACAGTCATGGCGCTTGCGGTTAACCTGGTCTACCTGCTCAGCGCGCTGTTCCACCCGTTCATGCCTGCCACTGCAGACAGCATCTGCCGCCAGCTGAACGCCCCGTCGCGTCTGTTGCCTGATTCGTTTGCGCTGGATCTCAAGCCCGGTCACATCATTGGCAAGCCTGAGCACCTGTTCACTAACATTGATGCAAAGAAGATTGACCAGTGGCTTGCTGAGTTTGGTGGAAGCGCATCTGACGAGCCCAAGCAGGAGAGCAAGAAGGACAAGAAGAAGAAGGCCAAGGCCGCTGCCGCTGCAAAGACCGTTCAGGAGGCCTAAGTGCATCGTCGTAGGTTTTATATGTTGCAATGATGTTAAATTTCAGCTTTTACAGTGTACAGCCTGTGTGTTTGGCATCGACCTGAAGAGAAGAAAAAGAAAGCGCATGTTGGGGTTTTAAATGTTTGGTGAGGAGATACAACAGCTTATAAAAGACCAAGAGCGTGTATGCGCCAAGCAGATACCAGCACGCATTTACTTTTGTGAGCCATTGAGCCAGTTGGAGTGGGCAGCAAAGGCAGCCTCAGCGTCGGCAATGTCGTCAGCACCGCCCAGGAAGATTGCGCAGCGGTCGTGGATGTCCTTGGGCACAAGATCGAGCACACGCTGAATGCCGGTGGTGGCGCGGCCGCCCGCCTGCTCGGTAATGAACGCCATGGGGAACGACTCGTACAGGATGCGGAGCTTGCCTGAGCGCGACTTGCGGTCGCTGGGGTACGCAAACACGCCGCCGTACAGCAGCGTGCGGTGCACATCGGCAACCATCGATCCGATGTAGCGCGCCGAGTACGGCTTGCGCCCGCTGTCGGCCGGCGGCGCCTTGAGGCTGTCAAAGTACGCTCGCGTAGCATCGTCCCAGTACATCGAGTTGCCCTCGTTGACCGAGTAGATCTTGCCGCGCGGCGGAATGCGAATCTACTCTTTATGAAATTAGCATCAGTAAAAGCACGTGCATATTCCTGCATCAGTAAAAGCACTTACATCTGGATGCGTCAGAATAAACTCGCCAATCGCCGGGTCCAGCGTGAAGCCCTCGACGCGGTTGCCGCCAAACGTCAGCACCAGGTTGCACGACGACCCGTACATGCAGTATCCGCCGGCAATAATCTCGGAGCCAGGGACCAGGATCTCCTCGACTGTCGCGCGGGGGCCTGACGGCAGGCGCCAGATGCCAAAGATTGTGCCGACATTCACACCAGCGTCAATGTTGCTGCTTCCATCCAGCGGGTCAAATGTAATGCAGTACTTGCCGCGCAGCTCCTCGGGCACAACCACAATGTCATCAACTTCTTCAGAGACCATAAAAGAGAACTTTCCTGACGCCTTGAGTGCGTTGACAAACATCTCATTGGACAGCACATCCAGCTTCTTCTGGTCCTCGCCCTGCACATTAGTGTTACCGGCCAGTCCAACCAGGTTAATCAGCCGCGCTTTGCGCACACACGCCTCGACAAACTTACATCCGAGCTGCACGGCATTCATTGCAATGGTCAGGTCGCCTGTGGCGTCAGGGTGCTGGCGCTGCTCCTCGAGCACATAGCGCGTCAGCGTCATCAGGTTCGTCTGGTGGTGGTCGGTCATGGCTGTTTAAATAGTTGTTAAGAGATATTGATGATTAGACAATAGCTACTTTGATACAAAAGAAAATGTGGAGATAAAGACGATGTTTTACGTTTTCCCGCTCCTTATCGGCGCATAGGCACGGACTAGGGTGTGAGTGATCGGAATAGACAAGCCAAGGTGGTCCGTGCACCCGGGTTGCTCCGTAGATTTAATTGCATTCTGATTCAAAGATTAGTGCATCAAAGCCCAACTTTTTTTTTGTTTTTTGCAGTTCACACTTTTTACGTATTCACCATATTCAGCGTATATTGTTTTAACTTTTTGGCATGGGCAAGGCACAGAAGCGCACATTCAAAAGCCGCACTAATCCGCTGGGGACGGCCACAGTTCCCGGTGCAGCGACAGCAGTGGAGAGCAAGGACGATGTGCCTGTGCTGCTAAAGAAGCTGAGCTCAAGCGATGCCAGCGATCGCGTATGGGCAGCAGCCAGTGCCAGCAACCTTTTAATGTCCGACGACGAGACGGTACGGCGTATGCTGTTGTCTAACAATGTTATAAGTGCGCTTGTCGAGCGACTGTCGGACTCTGTTCCCGACGTGGTCGTGCAGGTGTCAGGCGCGCTCTACAACCTGGCGGCAATTGATCATGGTGCAGCTGTTGAGATCAGTCGGCGTAACATTTACGGTGCGATTCAGAGCCTGATTCCGCGGCTGGCAACTTCGATTGACGGGATAATCAAAAATAACGAGGAGGGCCAGCGCCTAGGGGATGATGGCCGCAAGATGGTGCTGTTGACTACGGACAACATGCTGTCGCTGCTCCGCGTTCTGTGCGAGACAGTTCCAGCCAGCGTTAAACAGGTCAACGATATGGCGCTGATTCCGTTTGTGATCTCATTCTTTAAGGTTGCCGATCGGCTGCCACCGTCACTGGTGCAGACTGCCGGACAGTTCCTGCATACGCTGACAGACGAGAACACAGCGGCCAAGCGCACTCTGCTTGGCCATGGCGATGCAGTCAATGTGCTCTTCAACGTTGTCAAGGCGCAGCAGCTGGGCGCAGAAACATCGGCAGACGACACAGCTGTTGTGCGGATGCTTGCTGGCGCAGTGCTGATGAACCTAAAGGACGTGGCGATTGAGCAGCTGGAGACCGAGGCCGATAAGCGCGGAGCAGATGTCTCGGCCGAGGACGCACAGGCATGGGACAACATGACACGGGCGGTACTGGAAATTGTGTCTGGCTTTATCTCGTTTGACCCACATGAGGCAGCAGCTCGTGCGCTGCACTTGGCCGAGACAATTCCAGTAGCTGACGTCATTGCGGCACCCGAAGCATCGAAGCAGGAGATGGAGCTTGACCGGCTGGGAGCGCGGATGGACTATATTCAGATGGCTCTGGAGCTGGCAGCCAACATATTCACTGATGAAGGAGCGTCGGCGGAGGATGCCGAAAAGGCAGAAAGTGAGTCGGAGGATACAGCTGAGCCGGCCGACGGAAACGGCAGCGACGATGACATGGGTGACGATGAAGATGAGGAAGGTGACGATGCTGAGCATGAAGATGAGGGCGAGGCTGATCTTGAGGCCAGAGATGCGGACTTTGATGCGGATGACATGAACGACGTGCTGCGCGACGAAGGGGCGGCAAAGGAGGAGACCGAGGAGGCAGTGCGGCAGTCAGTCCTGGGCGTGTTTATTGACGCAATTGTGCCGTCTCTGCTGCGGCTGGCGGAGCCGACTGTGGCGATGACGTGTGCTGCAGAGAGTGCACGCCTGGCATCGGTAGCCGAAGACTTTGCCGCGCTGAACGAGCGAGCGCTGGGCTGCTTCAACAACTTTTTGCTGGTGATTGAAGAGTCGCTGAAGGCGTGGTTCCGCATGCATGCAGACCGTGTCGACGCGTGGTGGCGCTTCCTGATTGACGTGGCTGAGCGCCTGGTTGGCTCCGCCGCCGATGCTGATCCAGCGGCGGCCGATCGGCGGCTGCGGTATATGGTCCTGGACCGCGCCATCGGCTGCATGTGGACGCTGGCGCGCGGAGTGGGCGGCGAGGTGCCAGCAACGCCTGATCAGATCGAGGGCCTGATCTTCGTGTGCAGCACAGCGCCAGATCATGCTCTGCGGGTCAAGGCTGTGGGCGTGCTGGGCAACATTGCGCGGCGCCAGCCTGGGCATGTGGACGCCAACCGTCGCATTGGGCTGTTCCTGGTTGACCACGTAATTGCAGCATCGCTGCAGGCTAACGCACAGCCCGGCAGCACTTGCGCAGCCGTGGAGCCGGTGGCAGAGGCGCTGGATCTGCTGTTTGACATCTACAGCGACATGGCGTATGACTACGACGAGCCTGTGTTCGTGCGCGAGAAGCTGCTGCCGCGCCTGCGCCAGATGCTCGTGCCCATGCGCAGCCTATGCAAAACTGTCGACCGCCGCAAGCACCGCAGTCTGCGTGACCGCTGCGATCTGGCCACGCAAAATCTGCGTGCGTTTATCGAGTACAAGGCAACTGAACGCAAGTAATAGATGAGGTAGCCAGGGTTACAACAAAATAAAAATACATTTGACATAAAAGTAGCATTGCCTAAACGCGTAGTAGATTTATGCTACTGGAAACATGACACTGGCTCCAGGCGGTACCGTAGCTCCTTGGCGGCGCGAGTCTCAGGCGTCCACTTGTCGAACAGAGCCACCAGACGCTGCAGCTCGGCGCGCAAGGAGGAGCAGGCCTGGATGCTGGGATCGTCCCAGAGCGTGCGCATGATGCTCGGAATGTAGAACGGGTTGAGCGGCTCGGCAGCATGGAATGGACGGTACGACATGTGAGCCGGCTCCGGCGCGGTGGCAGTCGACAGCAGCAGCCATTTGACAGCCAGTTTGTACACAGCTGGCTCGGCGTAGACAGTCGAGTGGCCCCAGTGGCCCCACAGCGACCCAGCGACCACGCCGCTCAAGTGCACCAGCAGCCCGTGGTCGTACATGCCTGCATTGCGCAGCCGCAGCGCAAACACTATCAGCCCGGTCAGAAAGTCGTCAGCGTAGTGCGCTGCGTCCACATACACAGCGCGGAACACGTGCGGATGCGACACGCCCTGTACGATGGCAGAGTGCAGCGGCACCACTTCGTCCACCCACGAGCCCACACACACTACGCGCACTCCTGCGTGCAGAATGGTGCTCAGCGCCGCCACGAACCGCTGGCTCTGGAACGAGCTCGGATCCATCAGCTCAAACAGCTCACGCGCTGTGTTCGACTCGATGTACTTTATCACTACGTTGTCGCGCAGGTGCGCCAGCGGTCCATGCCCGATTCCAGCCATCGCCAAAAGTCCCACGCGCTGTCGCGTTGCATCCAGAACGCCTGCTTCAAGCAGCCGCTCCATCAACATCGCCGACACTGGCGTGCCCTGCGAGTGCGTCACCACAAACACTGTATCTGCCGAGCGCAGTACCGCTGCACGCTGCTGCCGCGGTGGCATTAGCGCCTCTGCCGCCAGCTCTGCCTGCCGTTCTGCGCCCAAAGCCGGCTCGCTTGGCTTCAGTGCTGGATCGGCTACATTTGGAGCAGATTCGCTTGCTGAGTTAGCTGGCTCCTCGTTACCTCCAATGATCTGTGCCAGCAGCAGCTCTACGCGATCCTGGATTTGCCCCTCGCCAATCAGCGGAAATAGACTGACGTCATCGTCCGCTACAGATACGCCGTGGCTCTCAAGCAGGTACACCTTGAGAGCATCGCGCATCATCAAGCAGAACTTTTCTGACTTTCCTGTAGGCTCGCCCGCCAGCATCTGCAGCATTCGCCTTGGAAACCAGCCGTGCACACCAATCACTGCAATCTTTCCCAGTCCCCGTGCGCTGCCGTCCATCAGATCCTTGAGCCGTTCTGCCGTGAGTTCTGGGTCATCGCTGCCTTCGGGGTTACGCTGCTGCCCCTGTGTGTCGGCTACGCGCTGCCCCTGCAGCATTGAACGAGCCCATCCAGGTGCCATGTCAATGGCCGAATCCATCACAGTCTGTCCAATAGCACGCAGCCGCTTACGTAGCGGCGCATCACCATCAACATCAGCGTCAGTCCGTGCATGCTTGTCGGAAGCACGGGCTTCGTCATCCTGTGTCTCGCTGCTCGTAGTGCTGCGACTCAATCTGTCAATCAGGCGGTTTCCAGCCAGCACATCTACTGGAATCTCCCCGCTGCCAATATCAAAGTCTGGCATAAGCATGTTTTTTGCCAATGCTCTATCGGCAACATGCGACGGGCACTCGGCTGCTCTATTTGTTGCGGCATCAGGTGCCTCATCACTACTGGTACTGGCGGTTATAACTGGCATAAATGTGGCAACTGCGCCTACACTGGCCTGAGTCGGCTTGTCTGGTTGCTTGTCGGTGCCTGGCCACCACCCAAGCCATGTCGAGCTACGAGGCAGCTGGTTAGCAGCGCCTGCATCTGCCACAGTCACTAATTCCGCTTGTTCCGCAGTGGCCGCTGAGGAATTAGCTGTGTCTGCAGGCGCAGGACTGCCTGTGGGCGGTTGCTCTAATGAACCCATAGCTGGCTGCACATGCTCTGATAATGAAGCGACATCCACAGCCGGCTGCACATGTTTTGCTAATGAATTGCCCACGTGCTCTGCTGGCTGCTTCCGTTCAATCTCCTTCAGATGATCGACTGCCGACTTGCGTATGCTTGCGCCCGAGTCCAGCGAGCTCTGGCTGTCGTTGCCTGGCGCCCCCAACGACAGCCGCGAAATGGCCGCCCAAAGCGACGAACTCTGGCTGGAGCTGGGCCGAGATGACTTGCTATCGTTCAGCGTTGTAGTCATAACTGAATTTATGTCTGTGGCTGTCGCTACATTTGTAGCTGTTGCTGTAACTATATCTGTGGCCGTGGCAGGCTCGGTATGGGCGCTCTTTTGTATGCGCCTGGCTGTCAGAGACGCCTGGAGTGGAGGCAGATCATGTGGAAGAGAGCAGCTCTTTGTACCTGGTTGTGTTGACTGCTCCTCATCAATGCTGCTGCCGCTGCTGCTCTTGCTACACGCCCTGGTCGAATTCCGCGGCGTCACTGTCGTTGATGCAGCTGCTGACTCGGGATCAGTGTTGCGCCCTGCGTCAAAGTCCTGGCTCGGCGTTGCCAGCGGTTTCATCATGCTCAGCGCCTGCTTGCGCTTCAATGGCTGCATGCTTGATGCACTGCTGGGCCGCAACTCGCGCGAATGAATCTGCCCACGCGCTTCTACCCGCCGAGAATTGTTGGCAAACGTTGTAGCCACTTGAGGCTGGCTCTGTGTTGCCGCTCCCTCGATTGCAACATCAATACTCTGTGCTCCTCTAGCGCTGGAGCGAATTGATGCTGTCCTGAGCGACCGCGTAAAGTTTGGCGGCGTAGTCCCGGCTGGGCCTTTCGCTGAGAGGGGCGAGATTGGCGCTCCGCCAGCCCGGCTCTTTTGTGATGAATTTGACGACCAGCTTCGTGGTCTGCCGTCAAAGTCCAACAGACTGCTCATGAACCCCGACGGAAGCTCTGGCGACGATGCCGTTTGTGGGTCGTTTATAAATGCACCGAGCGACACGCGCTTCTCCCGCTCAGTCGCGCTGCGTCTCATTTGTTGCGTTCTATTGAGTTTAAGGTGTAAAAAGAAAGGCCAATTGCAGAAGCGAGGCCAAAGCGGAAAGAAAAAGGTACGCAGGCATCATACAAAAAATAAAATAAAGGCGTGGGGATTTTAATGCGACTGACGTCACATGATGCCTATAACTGAATGCTACTCAAAAAGTCGTCTGCTTCAGGCGGGCTGTGGCCAGCATCAGCGCTGTGCACCTCGTCGCTAACAATGTCGAACCACACATTCGGTCCATAGCATATACACAGCTCGTCGCCAGCCGCAATGTCGCGCAGCGCAATGTACTTTATCAGTGCTTGATCCATGTCCCGCACAAACCCAACATTTTCAAGCCCTGACGGCTCGTGGTTGAACATGCTGCCCAGCCCCAGCGCCAGCGCAAACGAGCCGCCCCTCCAGCAGTACGTGTAGTGGTCAAGACATGTGTGCTTCCCGTGCTCGCTGTACTCGGCCTGGCTGAACACCAGCACT
>JANBQW010000151.1:0-11686 GCA_027577515.1 Coemansia sp. RSA 678
TCTCCTCCCCCCTACAAATATATAATTATAATTATAATATATAATTAAAAAATTATATATATTCAAAAAATTTTACTATAAAAACCAATAATAAAATATATAGAATATTAAGTATTTTATAATAATCTAAAAGTATTATAATTATATAAACTTTTTTAATGAATTTTTATAACATTATTTTATAAAAATAACTATAAATTATAATTTATCTTTAATTTATATACATAAGATTTTTATTTTTATTAATTTTATATGATAATTAGTTTATATTCTTTTATTTTTATAATTAATATATAATTTATTTTAGATATAATTATAATTATATGTATTATTTATATTATATTTTTAATATTATTCTATAATGTTTATTAAAATAAACATTAATATAAGTATTTTATTCTTATGAATAAGTATTTACTGAAGAATAATATTATTAACAAAGATATTTATATAAAAAATAATTTTTTAATCATATTTAGATTAATTTTATAAAATTTTATTTATATTTTTGATTTAATTTTATTAATAATAAATTTTTATATAGAATATTATAAAATATTATTATTATATTCTTTTATGCTTATTTTATATTTTAACTAAAAATAATTATAAGGAATTATTATACATAATAATTGGTAATTTAATAAAGAATAAGAAGAATATATTTTACTTATTTATATAAATTATTATTCAATTATAATAATTTATATATATTATTTTATAAATTATCTATCTTTTTTATATTTAATTATAAATACGTTGATAGATATATTTATTAATCTATTTAATTTTATATATATTTTTTTATTAATTTATTTTTATTTTACTATATTAGTTTATATTATTTTTAAAAATTATTCTAAAAAGAATAAAAATAAAAATTTATTTAATTTACTAAATAAAAAATAGGATAATAATTTAATTGGTAAAATGTCAATCTTCAAAATTGATTTTAAAGGTTCAAATCCTTTTTGTCCTGTAAATAATAAAAATTTATAAAATTGTTTTATAAAAGAATTTAATATTGTTTGATATAAAATTATAAATAGAAATTTTTTAATTCTATCTATAATATAGTAAATTAAAAATTCTATCTATAATATAGTATAATTATAATTCTCTATAGAAAAAAATTTATTTCTTTTATATTAATATATAAAAATATATTGGCTAATGTTTAAAAATATTAAAAAATAATACTAAATAATAAAAGCCGTTTATATTTATATAAACGGATAAATAAAATCTATCATAAAATAATACAAAAAATATAGTCTAGCTATCAAATAACTTAACTATAATGACTATAAATAAAAAGGTATAAAATTAAGAATAATGATATAAAAATAGATAACACTAAAAATAAATAATTATTAGATAAAATAAAGTTCTTTAATTATAAATAAGTTATTAAATAAATAATATAATTTATGTATATATATAAGTAGTTAGTAACAGTTATTTTAAATATTTATCCTTTCTAGATTATATAAATTATATAACATGCTGGGTAACCAGACTAATTTTTAGTTAAAAAATATTTTAATTATATACTATGTTATATTACTCACTATTAAAATAATATTATATTCTTATAATTTATTTATAAGAATATAAAAGTATAAATAATTAAGGTTATAAATTAACTATAGTTAATAAAAATAAAAGTTATAAAATTGGTTAAGTAAAAAATATTTATAATAAAAAAGGTAGAATTAAATATTGTTAATTTAAATAAAATGTATTTTATAGTAATATTTTTATATTAGCTATTACCTTTAAGTTAAAAATTTTATTATACTTAATTATACTAATTTAAAATTTTTGTTTAGGTAAAGTTACTTAATGTTAATAAAATTTATTATAAATCCTTATAATAGCTAATATATTTTTATTTATTAATAAAATAAGTAATAATTCTTAAATAAATTTAACTTAAAAATTACTAAGAAAAATTATTAAACAGTTTTTATATAATTCCTAATTATTCTTTTTTGAATAAAACATAATAGTAAATTTGTCTATTTTAAAAATAATAATTATAAATTTCATAATCCAGCTAAGTTCTATTTTTATCTTATGAAAGATTATAAGTTAAAATAAAATAATTAAATGAAATATAGAAAATTTTATATTAAAGATTTATAGTTAATATAATATTAAATTATTTATAAATTATTTATAAAGAAAGTTAGTGTTACGGATTGTATAATTGTAAATATGTTTACAATATTAAGTATCATAAGTTTTTTTTTTGAAAAGAAAGAATTTATAATCTAGGATAAATGTATTAAAACGATTTAGATATTGAATTCTTTTATATAATTTAATAATTTATATAATTATATATAAATTCAGTTTACTTAAATTTTATATTAAGAATAATCCTTATATAAATTTAAAGTAAAATTTAATTATTTTTATATAAATTATATTAGTAATAGGTTATATGTTTTATTTTATAAAGGCTATAAAGAAATATTTAATATATAAAAATTCTATATACAATTTAAATATATTAAGGATAGAAATTGTATAAGAAATAAAATATACTAAAAGGTAATAGATAAAAAAAAAAGTTAAAATATATTTATCTTAGTATAACTTTTTTTTTAAAGTAGAATTATATAAAATAATATAAAATCACTTTAATATATTAGTTAAGATATTAAAAATATGAATATATAATATCTAAGGATATTAATATCTCAAATTATATAAATTACTTAATTATTTTATATAATTTGATTTAGGTTAAATAATGTAGTATATTATAAAAATTAATAATATTAAAATATAAATGTATAATTATATAAATATCTTCAGATAACTTAATAAATAATAGAATAAAATTATATATACCAATTATTATATATAATAATTGGTATAATTTATATATAAATAATATTACTAAAATTAAAGTTATATATAAATTACTTTATTAATAAATTTTTCTATAACACTAGTTCTTTTACTACTTAAAAATATTATTATAATGACTAACTAGCTTAAGGTAGCAGAGATAACTTTTATATCTTCATATATTAATAAATATAAAACACAATGCATAGATAGTGGGTTATAAATATATATTTTTACCAAATACTAATCTATAGAAAATAATTTTAAAATCTAAAGATGTATAAACATCTTGTAAATACATTTATAATAATAGGTTATGTTAAAATATACAACTAAAATATTTAATATTTTATACTCTATGTAATAATTGAAATAACATTATTTCAATTATTATTTATCTAATATACACTACTACGTAGAATATATTATTCTTTTAACTATTATATTATTTTATAATATGAATGCTAACTTCACTGTAGTATTATTTATTTAGATTTATTAAAAAATTACCCAAATTTACAAAGTCACTGAAAATATTTTTAATATTTTTGTTTGACAGATAGGAATTTTTCTATTTTATTTGAATTTTATCCATTAAGATTATAAATATATTTTTAGATATCCTTATAATCGAATACCTGAAAAATATATTTTATTTATATTTGGATAATTTATTTTAATTATTTCTTTTAATTTAGTTTACTGTTATTTTTATAATATTTTGTTACTGTCTTTTACTACATCTATATTTTATATTTTTAATTAACTAATATCTATGTTTGACCTTTTATTTACATCCCTTATAAAATATTATAAATGAAGGATTCGTAGTTAAATAAATAATAAAAAAAAAAATAGACTTTTGGATAAAGCAGTAAAAAAAGGTTTAGGGTTTTATGATACAATGGAAGAATAAATAAAAAATAAAAATATAAAAAAAAAATAATCCTAAACTAGGCCGATTTATTAAATATTTTTAACTAATCTTTGAAGATTTTATTCTTCAATAAGAGGTCAATTTTAATAAGATATATAAAAATTTACCTGTTTATTATTTAGATACTGCCAGACCTAGCAATAATCAACTAATGAAATTTGTTTGGATAAATCATAGCCTAAATTATATAAAACAAAGCAGGTTTATAAATATATGATAAACTGTTAACAGATTTTTTTTTTTCCATCGATCTATGATCTACCCTGTTTGTTTATTTTTTAATTTTTTTTTTTATTTAAGGCTAAAATTCTTATTTAATACAACTTTGAAATAAAAAAAAATTTATTAAACTTAATGGTTCCATTAAGACGGTCTAGAGTTAGACGACTGGTAGAAATAAGGTTAAATATTGAAGATAATCGAACTTTATTCAATTATGATACCATTCTTGAAGGATTATAAGCTAATTAGTTAACTGAGAACACTATAAGAAGGATAAATCAAACATCTACAGTTAGCATACATAGGTATCTTAAAATTAATAAATCATATTGAACTCAGAGTTGCTGCATATATCAAACCGGTAACATTTTAAAAATGTTACTCTCTATTATTTTATTGTGTTACGATCTATGAAACTTAGTATATTCTACTTATGTATATTAGATATGATAATGTCCAGCCTTTATTAAACTATAATTATCCAAAGAGTTTTTATTACCAAATTTATGATTTTTATCATACTTCTTTTATATCATTATTTAATAACTGGTTTATTTATAAAATTAATTGTATAATCTTATTAATTATTAGAACTGATCAATTCTAATACGTCTCATGGAGTTTTATCACGTCGTTTATCTTTAATCACACTAATATAACTGTTAAGTTTGGTATCGGATTTACTTAAACAATCCAAAATTATCTTATTTTAATTATCAATTCTATTGATACTCTATTCTTATCTTTCACCTAAACAAAAAGATTGCTAAAATTTTTTTATTAGCGTTCATTACACTATGATGAATTATTAAGTCCAATAAAAATTTTTATTCTTTCTTTTATTTTTTTTTTTAAAATTTTAATGATTTTTCTCTGAGTATTTAGATGGTTTTATTTATATAAAAAAATTTTTTATTAATTTTTTTAGTTTTATTTAATATATTACCATTCTTCTTTAATTAAGAAATTTTATTTTTCTCGGTAACGAGTAATTTATTTTATCCTTTAATAAACTTTATTTATATTTATTACCTTTTAGGGTTATAAATTATAATACTATTTTTCTTTTTAAATAATAAATTATAACATTTATTACCATCTTAAAAATGTTATAATTTATTATATTATTCTTTTTTAATTAAGAATTTGTACTAAGTATAAAAAAATATATAATAAATTTATCTTATTAAATTAATTGTATTTTATTTTAGTTTTATATATAAAGTTATAACTCTTCTTTCTTAAATTCATTTCTTAAAATGTTATTAATTTAAGTAATAATCTTTCTTAATCTTGTTTAGTTAAAATAGTAAATTTAATAAGAATAGACTGTTTTATCTAATTACCTAATCTTTATTTATTTATTGTTATATGATTAGTAACCATCCTTCATAATGAATAAATTTATTTATTATAGTATCAAAATAGTAAATTTCTTTTATAAGAAAGTTCATTTATTATAAATAATAAAAATTTTTAATTAAAAATTTTTATTATGGGGGACCTAGCCCCAGGAATATAAAGAGGAGTCACAGAAAGGTTTATCCCATTTTTGATAACCAGGGAACATAAGAACTTAAGTTCGAAGAAGGGCAGGAGTGATTAAATAAGTATAAATTATTGAGAAATATATAAAAAAGGAATGATTTATAAAATAAATTAGAAATAGATATAACTTTGTATGAGAATAAAAAAAAAATATAAGAGAAAGATTATAAAGTATAAAAGATTAATATTTATTTAATAAAGGGGTATTATAATTATATACCTATCTACCTGTCTGTTTTACTATCTATTATTATAAACCAATTATTATATATAATAATTGGATTAAAGATTATCTAATATAAATATAAGAATTATATTTGGTAATAATTTAATCTATAAACCTTATTCTATAGATTTAATAATTTAATATAAATTATTTGATCTTTAATTTATATTAAATTATATTTTGAATTACTATTAAAATAAATAAACTTATTTCTATTTTAATATATTATAGATATCCTAGTATTTAATAAAATTTTAGTAATTTATGAAAATTTATATCTAGCTTAATTTTATTGATATAATAAAGGTTTAAATATTACTAATACTATAACTCATCGATATATATTTTTATTTTGTGTTATAAATATTCTTTTTGATATTTATTTTTAATGAGTTATTCTCATAATTAAAATTACTCTTATATTAAAGATATAAAAGTTAAATATATTATAGTCTCCAAGTATATAAAGTTATATTAGAAAAATTTATTATATATATAATAGTAATATTCTATGTCTTTAAAGTTATCATAGAAAATTTAGTTCTTTTCTTCATTATAATAATATTTCCATACGAGTTATATTTAGAATATAATATTTTTATTTAAGCTGTTAAATATAATTTAGATCAGATATATTATTTTTCTATAGTCAAGATTATAAAAGTTAAAATTATTTATTTTATAAATTATTGTAGTTATTTAAGACTATATTTTTTTATAATTAATTTTATCCTAAATCTATTAAAAATATTAAAATTTTAGCCTCTTATACTAAAGGTTTTATTTTTAATAATAGACTATATTAAAAAAATTTATTAAAATTTTTATTTAAATTTTTTTTTTATTCCTAGTAAAGTTTTGTTAAACAATTTAGTTTTTGCTTTAATCTTATAAATTTTAATGAATAATTTACATAATTTATTTTATTAAAACAATCATTATAATAATTCTCTTTTGATTTACCTCTATTTAATCTTTTTTAGAATATGAATAATATATGGTTCGTAGAAGATTAGTTTAACCAACGATAGATATAATAATAAAATATATATATAGTTATAAAATCCTAGTGTTCCATGCTTTTCAATTATTATTTATCTGTAAAATAACAATTTTATTCATTTGCAGTTTAATTACTTAACGGATATCTTCAACAAATATATTTAATTTGGTGGTAAACAAAATTTTTATAGTGTGACTAAAATAGAATTTTATATTCTAAGACTAAATATTTTCATATATCTAAGATATCTTATAGAAAATATATAATGAAAAATAAATATAAAATTTTATTAACGATTTAAAAGATTTTATATTTCTTAAAAAATAATATTAAAAATTTTAAATTATAGTAAAACTTTAAAATTTATATTTATATAATATAAATATTTAAAAGGTACTTAATATATAAAGTAATACTATTCCACTCAGTAATTATATTACTTAATATATAAAGTAATACTATTCCACTGAGTAATTATATATTTAATATATAATTTTATTAACAGTTCTAAAATTTAAATAATTAAATTATTTAAAAGATAGTTTGTAAAATGTAAGATTATTTTTTTTTTTAGCTAGTATTTAATATTAATTTACTCTCTTATTATATAATATATCTTATTTAATTAATAATTTATTTTAGGATTCTACTTATAATATTATATAAATAAATTTATTAAATATCCATTTATTTTTATACTATTATTTTAGTGTTCTTTTATACTTAAATTCTTTATAAAGTTTATTTTGTTAATAATTTTATTAGATGGTTAAAATCTTTATTTAGTCACTAATTTTTAGTTTTATCTATATTTACTCTTATTTTATATTTTAGAAGTACTTTTATATTACAATCATTATTCATGAGTTAATTAAACTTTATAAATAATAAATTCCTTTACAATAATATAAATTTTTATTTATTTACTTATAATTAATAATATTATTCTTTTTCTTATTTTTATTTTATTAACAAATCTATATATTTTAATAATACTTAAATAATTAAATTTTCTAAATAATTAAATTGTTTTATATTTTTTATTAATTATTTTATTAATAAAAATAAATTAACTGGTTTTTATATTTCTATATTTTATTCTTTCTATTGAGTATTTATGTTATCTGAATTATGTCTTTATTAATTAATTTTATATTTTAGATTCAATAATAAGTAACCAATATGGTCCATTATAAAATGTTTTTAAATTTATAGTTATTATTATATTTCTATTTTATTTTTTAACCTGACAATATAATTTATATTTTTTATAAATAAATTCTTTTCTTTATTTTTCATTTTATTATTTAATTATTTTATACAGAATTTTTTCATATTAGTTATATTAGATTTAGTATAATTATTATAAATTTTATAAGATCTAAATTTCAATTTTTTTTTAATACAAGATTTTTATTATTTTTAAATAAAATTCATTTATTGAATTATCTGTATGATTGATTTTTGATTTAGCTTTGGTAATCTTTAAATTCATAAAAATAATTTATTTTGTATATCTGATTCATTTATCAGAGATAAACCTATAAATTATATAACTTTTTATTTTTGTATATATAATACAGCTATAAAAGATTAATATATATCAGATAAAATCTTAGTTTTTTTTATTATTTTTATCCCTAACATTAAAATTTAAAATTTGATCAAATTTTAAATCTTTATATAATCCTATATTATAACAAACTTGTGATAAATTATTACCATATACTAAATAACTTTGTAATTTGATAAATTCACCTTAATTATTCTTTGGATATAAAGAATATAAAATTCAATTATACTATGTCCTAAAAATTATAAGCTTTCATAAGATAAAATTTGTTGATTATTATTTCTAAATGATTTATGTATAAAAGCAATTAAAAAATTTTCTATATTTTTTATTGAATTTATTATTTCATTTATTCTATTATTTATACTATTATTTTTAGAGGTTGAATAATATTTTTTATTCTGATTTATACTATTTTTTATTGATGATGTTGGTACTGATAAAGCTAAATATTTTACTGATGATGGTAATAATTTAATATTTGATTTTACATTAAATATTTCAGTTTAGGTTTAGATTTATATTCATTACGATCTAAATTATTAAGATATTCTCTTGTTTAAGTATTAATTCATTTTCCTAATTCATTATAGATTTTAATTCTTTTTATTTCAGATTTTATGGTAATATTTCTTTTTTCTATTACTATACTTTGATGGTTATAATTTTTAATAAACATTACTTTTTTTTTTTATAATTGATTTTCCTATATATAATTGTATAAATTATTTTTTGGTTAATGTATTACCTATACCTTTACTAATATATTCACCATAACCTAAATATTCATAATAACTTTTAGGACCTACATAATAACCTTGTTTAATTTTATTATATTATTTTATTTGTCTTATTTATTTACTTACTAATGAAGGAGATAATTATTATTTTATAACTATGGAATAGGTATCCATATAAAATAGTTCATAATCTGAATTATTCATATATTTTATCATTTCTATTCTAGCATAGGCTGTTATAGCAAACGTTATTACTATTGAAGCATTTGATTCTAGATAAAATTTTTCTGAAGAATTATAATTAACTAAAACATTTTTCTATAATGATTTATATCGATTAAATCAGAATTTATCCTTTTAGAAAATTGTTTATCATTCATTATAGTAATATATGATTTATTTTTTATATTTACCCTCCCTGGTATGAATTCCTAGTTAAGATATATCTTAACCGTCATTCATTACTTCACCCAAATACCCCCAGATAAATTATATTTTACGTCTATTTAGTGTTAATTAACCGGTTTCTCCCTTTAGGGGTTAAAAATTTTTAAATAAAAAAAAATTAATAGTTAAACCTAATACTATATAGTATTAACAAATTTATTAATAAAATAATCTTAATTCAAAAATAATTTATTTCTATTACCTTAACCAGTTTATATATAAAGGTTAAAAATTAACCATAAAAGATATATAGGTTTTAGTTCAGTAAGGATAAATTATCAATTAGCTACCACTATACCACTCGATTATGTTTAAAATATTCTCCTTTAATTAATATTTATAAATATTACTTATTCCTTTAATATTAGGTTTTATATTAGTAAAATTTATTAAAAATACCAAAAGGCAGTCAGTATAGTAAACGGTTACATATAAAGAAGATAGATGTAAGTAAAAGCTTTATTTATAAATAAGAAAAGGGTTAAAATAAAAAAAGGTAGAATTTATATCTACTAAGGACAACCTATAGGAGAAACAATTTAAAGATATATAAAAGATTTTATATAAGGATTCATATTTTGTTTAGAAGGAGGTTAAAATATATTTCTGTACTTATTTAGATTTACATACATTAATTTATGAAAAAAAAATTTTTTTTTTGTTAATTTATAGAACATTATACAACATTTATACCCTAATTATTAAGACAATATTAAAAAATTATATATAACAAACCAATAATACTACTTTGATTAGGTATTTAAAATTTATAATAAATATAAAAATATAAAGATAAATTGACTAATCATCTAAAAGGTGATATAAATATTTTAGTAAAATATTTAATACATAATCTTAAACAAATTATTTCTGAAATAATAAGATAAAATTTTAAACAACTAGAGTATAAGATTAAGGTTAAAATTATATACTATAGTCTAAAAGGTAAACCAATAGAACATCTTTTTATACTCTATATCTGTCATTACCAGTTTAAATAATTTTCATTTATTAAAGCTGAATTTATAAAAAATATAAATCTACTTAAAAGACTTAAGATATAATTTGTTTTTTTTTAGGAATAATTACCATTATCTCATACTTTACCAGAACTTTATCCATCAACTATTTATAAAAAACTAAGGTTGAACTAGGAGAAGATATAATTATAATAAAGGTTAATGACTTCAACGGTTTTTATGTAAAAAATAATATTTAATCAAAAAAATCTGTGGGCAACAGATTTTTATAAATATTATTTTTAAGTTTAATTATTTATTATACAAATTCTTCCTTAATATATATATATTTATCTAGTATATATTAAGTAAAATTTATTTATAAACTTATTATACTTAATATACTAAATAAAAAAGTAGAATTTGTTTATTAAGAATAATTATTAATTGATAACACTTATAAAATAGTAAAAAAAAAAAATAAAGGATAAAAATTTAAATAAATTTTTTAGTATCTCTCGTATGGAGTTACTATATTTTTGATTGTGTTTATTAAATATAAAAAGAAGGAATAAGTGAAAGTAAAAGGATAAAATAGTAAATTACAAATGATAGATAAAAAGAATAATATAAATTGTAGGCTGACCTAAATAAAATAAACAACTTTTTTTTATAAGTATGATAAATAGAAAAATGTATCTAAATATAGTTAAATAAAAACTTTAAATATTTAAATATTTTCTTTTATAATTTATTTTTATTTTTATCTTACGTTTCATATAGACTTTATGATAAAATTTATTTAATTCTTTAAACATTATTTTATAATTAGATTAGTATTAGAGATATTTCACTTTTATATAATTTATAAAAGGATAGTAAAAAAAAATTTACTTAATTGATAGTATTCAATAAAATATAGAGTATCTTTTACTCTATATTTTTTATAGTAATATATTATTAATATAACTATTTAAGATTTATTATAAAAGGATATTTCTTTAGCTTTAATTATTATTCATGCTGTATATATTTAAGAAATATTAGTATTATTTATTATATAATTAGGTAATAATTAATAAAAAATGATTAAGATAATAATGGTTTAGTCATTAACCTATAATACCTTTATAAAGGTATTATAGGTTAATGACTAAACCATTATTATC
>JANBQW010000152.1:0-12052 GCA_027577515.1 Coemansia sp. RSA 678
CGTTGTCTGCTGCCTCGTATTCGGTCTCCTCATTGCCGGCGTGTTTGTCTGGTACGAACACAGGGTGCCTGTCGAGCCCATACTGCCCTTGCGTCTGCTAAACACCCGCAACGTTGCGTTGTCCCTCGTCGGCCATTTATTTTTTGGCGCAATCACGTACGCTCCCCTTATGTTTATTCCGCAATGGGCGCTCGTTGTCAAAAACACAACACCCATTACATCTGGTCTTTACACACTGCCGTTTACGTTGTCGGAGAGTGTGGCAGTTATGGTTGCTGGCATTTGGGTTACGCGTAGCGGAAGGTACAGGGAGTGCGTGTGGCTGGGCGCGGTTTTCTTGCTGGCCGGGTTGACGCCGCTTGTTGTGCTCGACCAATACTCGGGATTGGGCAAGATCATCGGGTTCCAGATCATTGCGGGAGCTGGGTTTGGGTTGTGCATCCAGACATTGATTCTTACTGCTCAGGCAAGTGCTTCGGGCGCCCATGTGGCAATGGCCACGGCGTCGTGTCTGTTTATGCGCTCGTTGGGCGCAATACTCGTAGTGGCCGTGCTAGCCTCGGTTAACGGCAACAAATTGACCACTGAGTTTTCCCGTGTGAGCGAGTTGTTCCCAGAATACAAGTCGCAAATCGCGCGTATTATTGAGAACCAATCGCTGATCCATGTGCTAGATCTGCCTCCAGAGCTGTTCGACGCCATAGTCGACGCGTTTATGCGTGGTATGCGCTCGGCATTTATTGCACTAATTCCATTCTCAGTAATCTATGTGCTGGTGGTTGCGTTTATCCGACACATTCCGCTACAACATACCAAAAAGCTATAGAAAAACGGGAGTACTTTATTTGTGTACAAATTAACTAGTTAATGACCAACCGCAGCCGACGGTACTTCAGAAGCTCCAAGCGATGGCTGCGCAATTGGCGTAGGCTTATAAACAGGCTCCAGCTTATCAAGCATTGTGCGAACAATATCCGAAGTGCCAAACACAGGGTTCCAGCCCCAGTCGTTGCGCGCCGCCAAGTCAGCCATAGTCCGCGGCCACGTATCGGCAATGCTTTGACGGAAATCCGGCACATAGTCAATCGCAAAGTCATTCGAGTGCTGGTCACATATTTCTCGTGCCAACTCGGCCGGCGAAAACGCACATGCATGCACATTGTATGTCCGCTGCGTCAATGCTTCTGCCGGCGCTTCGAGCAGCTGCATGGTGCCGGTTATACAGTCGTCGATATACGCCATCGGCAACCGCGTGTCGGCGTTGAGGAAACACGTGTAGCGATTGTCTTTAAGCGCCGCATGGAAGATGTCCACGGCATAATCGGTCGTTCCACCGCCGGGCGGCGAGTCGGCCGAGATAATGCCCGGATACCGGAGCGACCGGAAATCCACGCCAAACTTTTCGCAGTAATATTCGCCCAGCAGCTCCATATGCACTTTGGATATTCCATAAATCGTGTTTGGTCGCATAATCGTCAAATCCGGCGTCATGTCCTTGGGCGTAGTGGGCCCGAATGCGCCCATCGTGCTGGGCGACAAAATGCGTAGTTTGTGGTTCTTGGCCAGCTCGAGTACGTTTTGGAACCCGTTGATATTTACATTTAATCCAAGAGATGGGTTGCGTTCGCCGGCCGCCGACAAAATGGCCGAAAAGTGCACGACCCAGTCGATTCCGTAGTCGACCACAATCTGTTCCAGCGCACGGTAGTTTAGCACGTCGGCGTACACATATGGGCCGGTGCTGCGTTGCTCAAGTGTGGGCTTTTTGATATCCGACGCAACAACGTTTTCCTGGCCAAACTTTGCCCTACACTTTGAACAAAGACTTTCCAAAATTTTAGCTGACTGTATCACTTGTGCTAGCTGGTCGAACAGACCCCACAAAAAAGTGGGTCAACGTGCGCTTGCGTGCACCACTAATGTAGATCAATTTTTTGCCCAGAGAGTTACATCCGCAAAAGGAAACCTTGCCAAATACGGAAATATTTGTTGGGGGGATTGGTAGATCGAAACCACGAAATGTGCGTGGGAAGTAAAAACAATGGATTGCTTACCGGAGCGTGTTGACCATCGTGGATCCGAGCTGCCCGAGGCTGCCGGTCACTAGGACGCGAGGACGAACGTTTGTCGAAAGCCGTCGCGCAAAACTAACGCGAGCCAAAGCCCGGAACTGCTGAAGAGGAATCATACTCGAAACTAACGACAAATGTGCAAATTTGTGGTGATTAGCTGCAAAAGAAGAAAAGTGGTAAGGAGAAAAGGAATTAAAAGCCCAGCACTGGTTCTTTTTATATGGTGTGAATGACAAATCAAGTGTTGCAACGCTGGGCCGCCTTGCAGCTGTGCCCCTTTTCAGTTGGCGTGACCTGTGAATTCCGCATCCTGCATTAGCAAAAGTATAGCGGAATTCTTGCTGCCACTTTTAAAAAACAGGGCCACACGTGTTGCTTGTCCTGCAAACTTGTGACTCCTCTCATACCTTTTAGTTCTCGGCGAATAATAGTGTGGCACACGGGACTTTTTCCTATTTCGACAACTCGATTGATTTAGGTGACTGGCAATACTGCGTTTGTTCTTGGCGAGTAGAAAGATGGCGGATGAGTCACAGCAGTCGACCTAAAGCGGGGAGAAAAGGAAAAGCCGTTTATTATTGCAAGAGAAAACAATGGGAAATAAAAAGGCCAGACCAGCCATTTATATAGCCCAGAGACACGCTAAAACAAAGGCTGAAATTAATGCCCAGGCAGCGTATGCAGGCTCGATTTCAATAAAAAAGTTCTCACACTCAATGGACAAACTATGCATAATGATGTACTTGAAAACGGAAAAGGTGCCCCGTGCATTTCCCGTCCAAAGCTTTCACTCAGCTATGCGGCTCAAGCTAACGCAGCTATACAACAAGACCTAAACAATGATTTATACCCTGGTGATAAGCTTCAGCGGGTCTATAGACATAAAGAAACTGGCAGAAGTATCTTATAAATATCTGCAGAAATGTGATTTAGATTTCTACAAAGATCCTAGTACCATGCCGATGGCTATGCTCAACAGAACAATCGTCGTGTCTGGTAGAGGAATCACGCCATATTCAAAGGAAGAATATACAAAGGGCCAAAAGATGTTGGCTTTGAAGGTCAAAATCATAAAAGACTACTTTAAGTTTAAAACCATAGTTACAAAGCAAGAAACCGGTCCATTCATCAAACACGTAGAGGCGCATGTGCACTTAACCTAGTGCCACACGCTTGCGCCCACTTCATTTAGCTACATTTCTGGTAGAGACGTATCTGTGCTGTGAGCTCCAAATAGTATTTTTAATGCTGTATTATAATAAATGACGGAAGAAACATATCCAAGCATCCACATCCTATAACAGCCATTATAAGCTTTGCAACAAGCTCTGCAAGTTTAGTGTCTTCAACTGTATTGAACCACCTGTGGTACACGAGTTAGAGTTGCCTGCTACATGACATAATGTATAGCCCTACTGCATACTCTGAGAACATGTGTACTTTGCAAACTATGTTGTCTGTTCGTATATACCTACTTTGGTGGCATTGTGTCTAGTGCATAATAGCAGCAAGAAAAACGTTCAATAAAGAAAAATGCAGAAAAGAAAACTGCCTTGCAGAAAAAACGGCAACCACAAAAACCCCTGTAAAGTTTTTTGTTGCCAGACTTTATTCAATGTGCAGTCTCACTTAATGTCCCCATTTATTAATAGGCAAACCGGACAGTTTTATTGGTAGAGATTGGCTAGCTCTGCCTTTTGTTTGATAGAGCACAAATTAGCGGAATAGCTACAAAGCAGGTTTAAATGAATTGCTTTGTGGCTTTTATAAACTAAAAAAATGTTGGGTGACTATTTTAGCTTGGATAGTGCGGGAGCTACAAAACAATGCAACTATAAAAGCAACAAAGTTTTCCCGGGTTTACGCATTTTCGTTCAACCAACTTACTACTCTTTACCATACAGGATTTATTAACGGATTACATTACCACTTATAAACCCAATAATGTCTTACGAGTACAACCAATTTTATGATACTATTCCTCACTACTTATTGGAAGGAACAATGGCAGAATTGACGGCAGAATTGACGCCAGAGTTATGCCCTGATGCTACTCCATATGCATACTTTAATGGTAATGAGGAGAATGTATATTCCAGACCTAATGTGAGTGAAGTAATATATAATTGCGACGGTCGCACAATATACTTCATGGATAGTGGACCAGAAGGCGGTTGTACAGAGTCACCAAGCACTAGCGAAGATGAATACTCAAGCGAAGATGATGCACCAACCCCACACGAGGCCTTGACGCCATAATAAGCCTAATAAAGCGCAAGGCGTGATCAGCTATCCAGCTACTACACATACCAAGACCAGGAAAGGACATGTTACATATTGGGTGTTGAAGGCCTAACTTTGGTGGTTTTGGCCGTTTTAGACTTTTATTCACACCATATCATCTAATAATAGATCTTTTTTAGAATAATGGACTCGCTGCTTGGGATTGCAGTATGATATACGCACAAATACATTACCATTAGAAACAGAGCTAAAAAATATAAATATATGTAACAGTTGTACAAATGTGGTAAATGTTTTATGTACAATATCTGGAAATAGAACACAGTTGACAAACCAGAAATCAAGTAAATTCATTAATGTTGTGGTTGCCTCGGTCAGGTAGACTCCCTAGCCGCTATTTCAATAGATCTTGAAACAACAGAAGGGCAAGGTGGCTGACCTGAGCTCTGAACCTGGTTGCTCCCTGCTGACTGGTGAATGCATTACATGAATTGTCAAAAGTTAATATTTGCTTAATATTGACACAGTTACGGGGACACACTCTAAGACAAATGTAACAGTGTCAACAGCAACAATAGGTGACATATCAACAGTTGTCATTGTAACTAATATTTAATTATTGAAAATGACAATAAAAATACAACAGTGGATGTGTGTTGGCGTTTTTTGTGTTGGCGAACATTTCCTCTTTTTATGTGAAAGCATAAATGTGGCTGCGGAAAGCGATAGCTCGTGCAATAATAAACACGTTTAAACTAACTTCAATAATTTGTAACGGTTTTGCTATGTCAATGAATAAATAAAATGAAACTTTGGATATATTCAACAGAAAGGCCAAGATGCACTAAATGGCTACAACCTGACTAAACGCAGGTTCATTGGTGACCCCCAACGTAGCTGTTCTTCTCTGTCGTCAATTCTAACTACACCATATGCACTCTTGACCCAATCACACGCAACATAAACACGGCCGCCCCATCCAGTCAAACGAATGTCGCCGTCATTAGTATAATGAATCTGTACACGCTGCTCTTTGGTCGGAACTGCTTTGCCAATAAAAACGCCCTTAGACTTATTGTCAATATCAAAGCAAAAATACCCGCCATTGTACTTTAGATAAACAATATTGTCGATGGTCTCGCATTCAAAGCTGCCGTAGTTACTTTCTTGAGCGCAGAGAAAATAATCTTTGCCGTCGTCCATATAGCTGTTGACGCCTATCCAATCCTTGTTACAGTAAAAAAGCTCTTCTTTAGAAAGCCTTTCAGTCTCGTCCTCGTTATTCTCATCTTCCTCGCGGTCACGTAATATCTGCAAAGCAAATTTTATGCCATCGGGAATGATTTCGCCGTCAGCATCACGCAGCTTGAATCCAAGCTGGCGCTCGGGCTTTGCAAGCTTATTTTCCAAGTTTCTGTCACCATCGATTAACGTGTCAATAGTTTCTGTCCCTGCTACCAACCTTGGCAAAACCCGATATCTGAGTATTGAACTAAACACATATGTGTTTTGGACATTATCGGTTTTTACAGCGCAATAGCCTTTGTCTTTGTAGACAATAAAGTGTTTCTGTACGCTGTTTGGCTTGGACTTGACAATTTCAGCAAATTTGGCCAAATTTATGTCTTCCTCGCCGTCAAAGTACTCAACAATAGTGTTATTATCGGTGGCAATGTCAAGATACAGAGCATCCGAGCCCCCAGAGCACACAAAATAATGGATTGGCTTCTGCTCTGCCATTCTGAGTCCGTTCACCTCTTTAAATGTAAAGTCGAAATTCCTCTGATTGTACCCGTAGTGTATAAATTTCATTATCAGGCTTCGTGACTGATAATGGCACTTGAGAGGCTCGCCTTCATTAAAATAGACAAGAAAATAGTCCTTTTCCAGAAACATAAATCGTTTGTGCACCGCTTGCTGAGCCGTGGCATCAAATTTTGCTGAATCGACGTGTACAAACGATGCTACCTTGTCTCTAAAACACTTGTCAATAGTATCAAGATTGACATACTCGGGAACGAAAACAGTCAAGGAATGCATTGGTAAATCCAGGCGTAGTTGTAGGTAGAACTAAACGGTAATGGCTGCGCAGAAAAAGAAAAATTGGAAAGACGAATGGGATTTGACGCTTCGGCTGTGGGCGGTTTCCACGTTTTATAGACAGCAAATGGCTGCGGAATAAAACAAATCGTGTGAAGATCCAAATACATGTGTAGCAAGATTAACACAAAAAATGGTTAATCTGAAAAGCAGCTGTTGTCAATCTATAAGCCAAAAGTAAGATACGGACAGTGTATAATTTAATGGCAAAGCTCAAAGTCAATAAACACATACAGAGATATATTACTGGTAAAGCATAACCTATGAGCCTATCTGAGACAAGGCCAGGGCTCTCAAGCACACCACTGATGCACTTACTCGACAGGTGCAAGACCAGCGTGTTCAGACTGCAAAAATCTGTTTGTTGGCAACAGAAAATAATTGTCGTATTAGCAGGCGTACTAAATAATGTCGAGTAACATGGCCTGCTAAGCCATAAAATAAGCAAGCTGGATTTAGTGACTAACTGGTGGTATAAAGGATGAGTTTGGCAGTGAAGTTGCAACTAGGCATCAGTGCTCAACAACTACTCTACATGACCCGCGACATGATGGCACCACTGTGCGACAACTTGTGCTGAGTTGCCACCAGTCACCAGTTAACAGAACCAAAACAAGGATGTAAATTATAATGCATTGATTGGATATGGACATGGACTAATCTTGTAATCGCTGCTTCTCTTTTGTTCTCACGACCATTTCTGTCTCCACTCTTGTTTATTTTGCACACTTTAGCACCAAAACTAACCCTTTCCAGTTGAAGATAATGTACGCCCGCCCGACTGTTACTCGCTCGCTGCAGCAGTGCCTGTCAGGCAACCGGCGCCTATTCACCAGCACGGCGCAGCACAAGCAGGCGCCATTGCCAGCGGCGTTCGAGGAGCGTGTCAGCCAAGCACTGGACGGCATGCGCACTGCCGGTACGTTTAAAACCGAACGGGTAATCGCAACCCCGCAACGCGCAGCAATCCAAGTACAGGGCTCTTCTTCCAACGTGCTGAACTTTTGTGCAAACAACTACCTTGGGCTGGCCGACCATCCGCAAGTAGTGGAACGCGCATCCGAGTATTTGCACAAATGGGGCAACGGACTCAGCTCCGTCCGGTTTATCTGTGGCACGCAGTCGATCCACAAAGATCTGGAGGACCAGATCTCGCAGTTCTACGGCAGCGGCCGGGACACCATACTGTATGCATCGTGTTTTGACGCCAACGCCGGAGTGTTCGAGTCGCTGTTGACCGAAAACGACGCAATCATCAGCGACGCACTCAACCATGCGTCGATTATCGACGGCGTGCGGCTGTGCAAAGCCAAGCGGTTCCGGTACGCAAACGGCGATGCTCAGGATCTGGACCGGCAGCTGCAGAAAGCAAGCGAGGCCGGGTGTCCGGTCAAAATGGTGGTGACGGACGGAGTGTTTTCGATGGACGGCGTGGTGGCGCCACTGCGCGACATTTGTGATGTGGTTGAGAAGCACGGAGCGGTGCTGCTGGTCGACGATGCTCACGCCACAGGGTTTGTGGGCGAGACAGGGCGTGGCACGGGCGAGTACTGGGGCGTGCTTGACCGCGTGCATCTGGTCAACTCGACCCTGGGCAAGGCCCTGGGCGGCGCTTCGGGCGGATACACTGTGGGAAATCCGCTGCTCGTATCTCTGTTGCGCAACACGTCACGCCCGTACTTGTTCTCCAACACTTTGGCGCCCAGTGTGGTTGGCGCTGCCGCCGCTGCACTCGATCTGGTATCTAACGCCGAGACACGCACACCGCTGTTGCGGCAGCTGTGGGCCAACGCAGAGCTGTTCCGCACGCGCATGACCGATGCAGGGTTCACGCTGGCGGGCAAAGACCATGCGATTATTCCGGTTATGCTGGGCGATGCGCGAGTGGCGTCGCAGATGGCAGACGCCCTGTTGCGCCGCGGCATCTACGTCATCGGCTTCTCGTTCCCCGTCGTGCCCCGTGACCGCGCTCGTATCCGCGTGCAGCTGTCGGCTGCCCACAGCACCGAACATGTCAACCGCGCCGTTGACGCGTTCATCGAGGTCGGCCGCGAGCTGAACGTCATCTAATCTGTGGTGTAACATTTTAAACTCGTTATGAGTCGTCGACTTGGCATATACTAAACGCCAAGTAGGAGCCATATAAGAACAGAGCGGATCCTCAACCTCCCTTTCTCTAGTTTCTTTATGGATTTCATTGACTTTAGACCCACAGCCACTGCATTGCCAACTTTTAAATTTTAAACATAACCATGGTTTGTTTTAATTGTGGTTGCAAAACTAAGAAACAGTAAAGATAAATAGAGAGATGATTTAGAATATTATGCGATGGCCGACACGACCAGCTCGCTGACACCCTGGTCCTCGCTGCGCACAGCAAGTTCCATGGTCACGCCTGTGCCCTTCTGGTACGTCATACGTGTGCGCGCGACAGTCTTCGTAGTACCCATCCACTTGCCCGTAAACACAGCCTGGTGAGCAGCCTTGCTCTTGGGCGTCAATGCGCCCTCCAGCGGACACATGCCCAGCAGCTCAGCCACCCGTGCCACGCACTCTGCGATGCTCTCAAAGTTGGCCAGCGCAAACGTCTCTACGCACTCGGCATCTGCTCCCAGTGTCTCCCACAGCGCATGCGAGTCTGGCAGATAAGACGCCTGCATAAAGTCGCCTGCGCCCAGGTCGACCGCCTCGAGCGAGTATTCGTCCTCGAATCCTTCGTCGCCCTCCTCCGGCTCGCCTGTCGCTGGATCGCACTCTTTCACCACAAACTTCAGCGTGCACGCAAACGCCGCCGATGGGAATGTGTCCGTGTCCACGCGCTCAAAGGCCACATACGCTGTGCCCGGCTCGTCGCACCGCAGCTCTGGAATCGGCACCACCACCACCGGCTGCAGCACATCGCTGATGTCATCTTCGGGCTCCATCGCCACTTCCACCTGCTCTACCACCTGCTCGGGAATCGTGTTTGTCACGTCGAACTGGAACACAATGTGCGCCTCATACACGTGCTTGACGCACCGCACCACATACTCGGTTTCGGCCTCGGTCAGATCCACCGCGCGCTGCGACGACACCAGCGGCTGCGCCCCGAACGCTGCCAGCTCCGGAATCGCGTTGAGCTTGCTGACGTACTGCGCCTGCTGCTCGTACACATCTGCAAAGCCCGCCGACGCTGCTGCCGGCGTGCCAGGCTCTGATGTTGCTGTCGCAGACTTGCTGGCCGAAGGTGCGCTAATGGCAGACCCTGTCAGCACCGCGTCCATAATCTCAAGCCTCGTGCGTGCACGCGTCTCCTCTTCCTGTGCGCGTGAAATGCGTGGCACGCTGTCAAAGCTGAACCGCCCGCGCGCCGCTGCACCCGAATCCGCACAGTACTCAACCAGCTTGCGCTCCAGCACAGCCAGCGCAAATGTGCTGTCGTCGCGCACATACTTGTCGCGCGTGTGTTCGCCGCCTGCCATGCGAAGTGCCCACGCGGCGCGGTCGCGCACTTCGTCCTCGCGGTCGTCCAGGCACCGCTGCAGCAGCACGCGCACAGACCGTTGCAACGATGGATCGGCCACTGCCGCTGCACCAAATTTGGCCAGCGCACTGACCGCCGCTGCACGGACCACTGCGTTCTCCAGCACCACGCGGTTGTAGATGTGTCTGATGTACATCGAAGGCCGCGCCGTATGCGGACCCTCCTCGCCCAAAAAGTGCAGCACACGTACCGACAGCTTTGTGAACTCACAGTCTTCGATAAACTCGCACAGATGCGCCAGGGCCGTCTCCTTGCACTCGGGCACGTGCTTGGCCAGATCCACAATCGCCTCAATCGCAGACCGCTTGAAGTCGTATCCGCCCTCGTCGCGTAGCACGCCCGACAAAAACGCCAAAAACACGCTGTGCTTGCCAGGGAACTTGCGGCACAGGCTGCGCACTGCCTCGGCCACAATCGTCTTAAACTCGTCGCTGATCTCTGTCATAAAGCCCTGCATCTGCTTCATCAGCCGGTCCACCGATGCCTCGTTACCAGTCTTTAGCAGCGTCGTAATGGCAAACGTCGCCACCGACCGATTGGTGTCCGTGATCAGTCCTTCCATATCAACGTTGCACGGCTGCACCGCCTCAGGATGCGTGCGCGCAAGTGTGTTGAGCGTGCGAATCGCTGCAAACCGCACTGTCGGCCGCGGCGACGACAAAAACACCTGTAGCGCATTAACCGCACCTGTCAGTTGCTTGGCCGTCACATCCCGTAACTGACACATTGCACGGGCCGCTTCCAGACTGACCATATCTGAGCGGTGTCTAATCCACTCCTCCAGCAGCACATGCAGTTGCGGCACCAGGCTTGGATCGTTCTCCATCACCCGCACTGCGTACCGGACCAGCATCACATACGCCATGTTGCTGCGCAGCGTTGCCCCCGATCCGCCCATCCAGCTGCTGCTTTTGTTCTGCCCGGAGAAGCCCTGGACCAGCTTCAGCACTGCCATCCGGTCGTGCTGCCGAATCGCATACAGCAGACCAATTGCATGGTACTGTACAATGTTTGACGTCGACACCACCTGGTTTGGGTTCGACCCGCCAAAGAAAGACGGGCCTTGCGATATTGCTTTGCCGTTCAGCGCCTCGTTGACTTCGTTGGCCCAGCGCCGCACCACGTCCTTGGCCTCGCCAAACAGGTGCAGCGACGACACCAACGCCGCAGACGCAATCGCTGGCGTCTTCTCCACAATGGCCGACTTTATGAACCGCTCAATGCCTGGCAGCATCGACGGATCCACTATTTTGCACAGCGCCCGGATGGCGTTCGCTCGGTACGTAATCTCCGACTTTGGCTGCATGTCCTTCATCAGACTGCTCGTCACCATAATCACGTCCTCCGATATCGTCGACAGCTCCTTGATTGTCAGATACACCATCTGCCGCAGCGACATGTCTTTGCACTGGAACAGCTTTGTGATGCTGAAAAACAGGTTAGTCGCTTCTGTCGTTGGCATCGAGTCGCCGCGGTACAACAGGAACAGAATCTTTGCCAACAGCAGCCGCGAATGCCGCGGCCGAATCGGCGTCTGATTAAAAATACGTGCCTCCTGCAGAACCGCCGAATGGTCGAGGTTCATCAGCGCCCCGAGCTCATCTACACACAACAAGGATTAGAATCACAGTCCGTCTAGCTAAAGCTCATGCGCAACGAGAAACTTACCAGTGTCCTCGTCCTTTTTAAAGTTCATTTTAGATTAGCAAAAGCGTGTGTTCAGTAAAGAACAAAAAAGAGGAGGGTTGAATTCGCACAAGATGTAGCTCAATTCAAGTTTCAGCCAGCGTCACCAGTACTGCGAAAACAGAGCCAGCGTAATGTGATTGGACCAGCACACTTGATGCTAACAACAGATTAACCTGTTGATTTTGGGATTGGAATAATCTCAAACCATGATCCACGCGGACCATTTAAGCATGCTTGCAGATGGTTTTTAGGGAGTTGGACGGCAAAATATTGAAATTTATATATTCTCAGATACACTATTTCCACAACAATATATTCAGGCGCCACCTTGGGTCCAAATGCCCGGGAATAAACGTTTCGAGCAGCGAGATTTGCACTTACTGCTCTCCGGCTATATATAATCTATATAACGCCATCACCCGGT
>JANBQW010000153.1:0-11969 GCA_027577515.1 Coemansia sp. RSA 678
TTGTCATCTAAAATGCAGTTTTACTCAGGCACCGAGCCCACGCCTGTGTGGAGCTGCCGGCGGGAACGCGACGGATTTGAGCTCGTGTTCTCGCGGCAATGCAGCACGTCTGCACCGCCATTAGTGCAACCCGATGTGCCCGAACCAACGACTGAAGCAAGTCATAGCGTGGATACAAACGACGGGATTGCGACAGATGCAGCGGCCAATTTAATTGACAACAAACCGGCAGACGACACTCGCGAGTACATACACCGGGAAAACGACGATGCACCGCCTGCATACGAGGAGAGCTACCCGGCAACTGAGCAGATTGTGCGTCTTGTGTCTCGCGATGCATTTCCTTTTGTGTTCGAATTTGCGTGGCCATCGCACAGCGGGTCTGCACCGCCCACACATCAGTGGCTGCGCAACCAAGAGGACAAAACGCCAGAGATAATTTCGCCTGAGCGGCCGTGGTCCGAGTTTATGTGCGTTGAGCGCGCAACAGGCCGCATGGTGGCTGAGGTTGTGCATTATCGGCATCAGGATCCGCATCTGGGCACGCTTGTTATTTGTGGCGATTTGGAGCCCGACCAGCACGAGTTTTTGGTCGTTTCGGCCATTCCTGTCGTTGAAGAGTATCCAATCAGACATTTGGGCCACCTCAACCAGATAGAATCGCGGCTATAAAATTCTCCATTTGTTGCTTATTTTTCATGTACACATATTTATATAATACAAGCCCAAATATATAGAATGTTTGTATTTAATATGTATAAAATATATGAAAGAAATTCCCAGTAGAAATGAAAGTAATAAAACAAGAATGGCTTATTTCAGAGCCTTTCTCAAATCTTCAAACCGCTTGGTCATCACCTCCCGCTGATCCTCGCTCTCCGCATACAACATCTTGATCTGGACCAGAGCTTCTTCCATATCCTGCAAGCCATCTTCCAGCTGCTGGTTCTTAATAGTCAGCTGCATGTTCTTTTGCGCCAACTGGTCCATATCGGCCTTGATGCGAGTTTCAGCCTCGCGGCGCTCATCCCGCAACCGCACTTCGGCCTCACGACGCTCGTTCTGCAGCTGCTTCTCCAGCTCTTCAATTTGGCGAGCCAGCCGCGCACGCTCCTCGCGGTCCGCGCCCTGCTTTTCTCCCTGCATTTCCCCGCTCTGCAGGGCACTCTGCAACTGCGCACACTCGGCCTTGAGCTGCTCGTTCTCTGCCCGCATTGCACTTGCCTCATCCTCTTCCTCGAGCTTGCGCTGCGCGTCGTCAATGTACTGGCGACGGAGCTTTTGCAGCGCCCGCGCGTTAATTGACACTTGGTTCGAGTCGTGAACGAGCATGTCGGGCGCCGCATGCGAGTAAAACGCAAACAACGGCCCGTCGTTGAGGTACTGCAAAATGCCTTCAAACTCGAGAGTGAGCAGCCGGGTTTGCGACCGCTTCAGCACTGCGATGGCCACACGGAGCAGACAGTCCAAGCCCTCAGCAAACACCACATCAAACAGACGGAACGTCAGCTCAATCGGCAGTCGGTACGCAAACATGGTCATCAGCCATTGTGACACGTACATGGTGGGCAACACGCCTTGCTCCTGAAAGTGCCGCGACAGCCACGGCAGCGCATCAGCCAGAACATGTTCAAACTGGTACAGCCGCAGCTGCAGATCGTCCATGGAAGGCAGGAAATGGCCACGCAGCCCGTACGTGTACATGAGCTTGACAAGCACACAGAACGCCTCTTCGTCAGGCATGTTCAGCAGCAGCGGGCCCACGACAAACGACAGGCCCTGGCAGTAGCCAACTTCAGGGTCAAACAACGCATATGCACGCAAAACGTTGAACAGACCCTCTTGGCCCGCCCCGTCAGCGTCCCGGAAGTAGTCCAGCTTGGGGAACGTGCGCGCCAGGTCGTGGCGGATCTGCTTCTCGTGGCCCGCTCCCTCGCTGTCGGGCTCTGAGCGCTGTGCAACTAGGCGCCGGAACCGCGCTCCCAGCTCTGGATCATCGCGCGACTTGGCCATGAGCTGCCACACTGTGCCGCGCACAGCCTTTGGGATGCCACGGTACACCGAGCGCGCCAGCTTGCGCGGCTCTGAACGTGTCGCGCCGTCATAGTTGTTGATCAGATTTCCCCAGAAATCCCAATCAACGTTGTCGTCGTCGGCGCGCTCCACAGCCTCCGCCGGTGCAAACACACGTGCCTTGTTATCTTTCATGATCTGCTGGTTCTGCGCCTCCAGCTGGTGCAGCAGCACGTCCATTGCTGGATCTGCCGAATCCCCAGTGTCGCTCGGACGTGCCTCGGTGCCGCTTGGCCGCATCCCTGGGAACTCTATCGTTCCGCGCGAAATGTTGCTGCTGCTCGATGCACCGCTGTGCGCTAAGGGCGTTACCAATGCGCTTGCACTCGGCGGTGCTGACAGCTGCGTGCTGGCCCGTCCAAAAAATGACGTCACTGCAGCAAATATTCCGTTCTGGCTCGGTGACGGCGAGCTGGCGGTCTGCGATGTCGACCGTTGGCGCTCAGAAAGCGTTGGCAGTGGTGGTCCTGACTGGCGTGCCGGGTTCTCGGCTTCCTGCGCCGATTGGCTGATTCCCAGCGACGCTGACAACGAGCGGTATATCGACCGCGTCGTCACTGGCGGCTGTTGTTGTGTCGAGACTGGCTTTGGTGCCAGTGCATCTGCAGGCAGAGGTTTGTTGAGGTTTGGGACAAAGTCTTGATTCCGATCACCCAGATCAATGTTGGTGAGTGGCATGTCATCGTCATCATCATGGCTAATTGCAATAGCATTGCTGATTGATGCTGTGCTTGGCTCGGGAATTGGCTCAATGGTCTGTAGAGACTCCCGAGCATCATAGCTCTGAATAGACACGGGTGTGGGCATTGATTGTTCCGCGTGTTTAGCAGTCTCGAGCTTAGCAGATTCGAGCTTAGCAGATTCGAGCTTAGCAGCCTCAAGCCTTGCAGCCTCTGCATGTGCAGCCTCTTGCTTAGCGGCCTCGCGTTTAGCCGCTTCAAGCTTAACCGCCTCTTGTTCAGCAGCCTCTTGTTCAGCAGCCTCAGCTCGAGCAGCTTCTTCTGCATCTTCAGCCTCAGCAGCCGCTCTTGCAGCACGCGCATCCTCCTCCTGCTTACGCGCCTCGCGCTTTCTGCGCTGCACTTCCTTCATCCACTCTGGCATGCCTTCGTCCTCATCATCCTCGCCACTGTCTGCCGGCGCGCTACTGGCTGATCCCGCACCGCCAATACGCTCGCTGATACTCTTCAGAGCAGTCTTCGCCACAGACTTCACATCTGACGGCAAAGATGCACTGGCCGACACGGCTTCGCTCGGCCGCAGCCGGATCGATGCCATGTCTTGCGACCCACGGTTGCTGCTGCGGCTCATGCTGCTGCGACTTGTGCTGCCCAATTGGCTGTCCAGAATCGACGAGCGCTTGAACGTGCGACCGGCTGAGATCTCGACTACGCCGTTCAGCGCTGCGTGGTCGACCAGTGCCTCATTGATTGATCCGCCCGGGCTTTCTGTTGACGACCGACTGCCTGTGCTCGACCCGCCGCCGCTCATCCCCACTGGAGGAACAAATGACGTCAGCATGATGGACCGACGGTTGCCCTGTTTGTTACTGCCGCCTGATGCTGGCGAAACCACTGCTTCCGACGGGCGCCTGCGCTCGCCACCGCCGCCCCGAGAGCCAATTCGCACACTCACGCTCCGACCCAGCCCATAGTTGCGCCCACTATCCACGTCGCCACTACGACTGCTATTATGGTCGTCATTACGGCTGCTGCTGTGGTCGCCGATACGATCGCCGCTGTGGTCGGCCAACCGGGCATGTTCCGCCTCGAGCTCGGAATCCTTTACTGCCGCCACATCCTTGGGCCCGGCCGAACGCCCAGATGAAGCACTCCGGACGCGTGTGACATGCGATTCGGACATATCTTTCTTCAGCAGATCTGTCAGGTCAGGGCCGGCGCTTAGGCTTTCCATAAATCCTGCACCCAGAAGCCCTGTATCTGACCCGCGACGCTTCCCACCCTCAGACGTGTCGGCGTCAACGCCAACTCCGCCCAAAAAGTTATGCGGCCCTTCAGTGTCTGGCAGATCGCCCAGCATCTGCATAAAGTCCTGACCCTCTTGCTTAATCTCGTCAGTTGGCAGTGGAGGCGGCAACGACAGGTCGATATCCTGTGTTGGCTCGCTCGCCTCGACAAACACATCGGTTGACGACTCCGTGTACGTTGTGTTTGATGACGCTGACACGGACACGACAGGCAGCTCACGCATGCCGTGATCTTCCGAGTATGTGCTGCCACGGTTTCCTACCGTATCAACGTCAGTCGTCCCCGAATGCCCGTCCGTATCGACGTCTGTTGTTCCTGAATTTCTGTCCACATCAGCTGTCTCTAAATGCTTGTCTGCATTTACTGACCCCAACTCCCACGCCTCTGACTTGCTTGTCGCCGAATCACCATCCGTCACTTCATTGTGTGCGTCCGGCATTGGCTCGTCTGTCGCATCGCTTGGCTTGCGCGCTTTGGATTTCGCTGGGCGCATCAGCCGTTTAGAGCGCAGCGACTTTTTCACCGGCCCATCTACCGTTGACATTTTATAACTCTGTCCCTATCAGTGTGTGGATTCTTCTTTTAAAAGTGTTGGCCTAGTTTTTAACAAGTAAAGAGAATGCAAAAAGGAGAGCGGAGATAGCGGAGATTAAGAAACATAAAAGAGTGAGAATTAGGTTTATTCCCTTTTCTTTTATTTCCTTTCTTTTTTGTAAACTCAAAGACTTTCTTTTGGCAGATAATTCTTGACTTGCGGCTCACAGTGCTGCATCAACCAATAAGCTAACACACTAGCACCAATTTTTAGATCAATATGAAAAACAAAAACAGGATCGGCCCACATGTAGAAATAGAGCCCTCTCATATGTTGGGCTACACAAACGACGGGGCAATCTTCTGGGACACGGCGATGCCTGATTGAATCTCATCCACAGTCAGCGTGCGCTGGCCCGGCACAGAGCTCTGGTACCAGAAAAACACCCACTGCGTAGCACCAGGCTGCGCCGGCGCCCGAACATGGCCGCTCGATCGGTCAAAGTACCATTTGTTCACGCCGTTGTCGTTGCGCGACCGCCACATACAGCTTGGACACGTGCGTCGCAGCTGAGCCCACAATATATCTGCCATTCCCGTGCCCTGCGCACTTGGTAGCACGGCAAACTTGTCCAGGTACGGTAGACTCTCCGCCCCAGCAACTGCCTCGTGCGTCACTATCACTGCGCCCTGGTAGTCACCCGCTACAATAATCTCCACGCCGCCTGCACTCTGCAACTGCCGCAGCCGCTCAAAGTACTGTCCCGCATCTAGTGTGCGCTTAAACGAGCTCTCCAGTAGACTGCGCAGTCGTGGAACGTTGCATGTGTCGAGCTTCTTGTGCCTCTGGATCTGGAACCCGTGTCGCAGCAGCGTGAACTGTGTTGGCGCCTCGACCACATCTGCAGTCTTGGCCACATCCCGCACGCCAATGTCCACAAATGGGTAGTTTGGCAGTGGCCGGTAGCTCGGTATACCTGCCTGCTTGACTGCCTGTCCCTGTTGCGCCACACCCTGGTTACGCCGCGCCCGCTGCTGTGTGGCTACTGGTCGCTCGGATATCAGACCCTTAAGCACCAGCGACGGATCCGAGTCTACTGACGCCACAATTCCTGCTGCTGTCGGCGGTAGAATGGCCAGGCAAGTGCGCATCAGCTCTAGCACATCTGGCTGCGCACACGCTGCAGCCACCTCAGCGTAGTCTTCCTCTAGATTGACAAACCGGTGGAACACATCGCCTTTGCCAGTGAGCCCATCTGCGCCGCCCAGGATAATCAGTCGCGCCACCAACAGTGAAAATGCACCGCCGCTGCCTGCCATCGCATGCTGCGTCGACGTCGACTGCGCCAGCGCCCGCGCCACCGCCGCCGCTGCCACTCGTGGTTTCAGCACTTTAACCTGCAACTCAGCATCGGCCATCAGCGGCGAAATGATTGGAGTATGTACTTGGGCTATCGCTGCCCCGATCAGCTCCGGATCCACCGTCAGATCTGTGCGATCATACGGGTTGTTGAAAAACACGCCCTCGTTGATTGGCCGCGCTTTGCCGCCCTCTCGCTCGACTGCGTCTGCCAGCTGATGCACCTGCCGGATTATGCTGCGGTACCCGCCACATGTCGCGTCTGCGCTGCCATTGTTTGCCAGTAGCACGACTGGCGACACGCCAATTCGCTGGATCTGCGCCAGTAGCTTTCCTGTGCGCTCGCACGCACCGGGGCTCTCCAATCCGTCGATAAACACCGATGCTGTCAGTCGCCTCGGTACTGCTTCGGTCTCACGCGTCTCAGCTGATCGCTCGCTGTGCAGGATCTCGCCTGGAACCAGCCGCCCTGGCGTACGCACCGCGGGCTCTTCGGTGGCCAATCGCGCCTGTCTCTCCTCAAACTCCCTCTGGCTGCGCATCGTCTCATTACCGCTGACACTATTTAGAAACTTCCGTGCCTCGCGGGGACTTGGAACTGTGCTCAACACGCTGAGAATCAGCTCACGCTCACGCTGCTTGTGGTGCGCCCCTGTTTCGCTTTCGGGTGATGCCGAGGATGCCGTGCTAAAGCGATTCTGTCCGCTTGGTATAAGCCGATGTAGCTGGACCCCCGCCCGCTTGACAAACACTCGAACGCCGTGTGCTTGCATTCTTGTTCAATATAATACGTGTGGCTATGTGATAGAGGAGATGGTCCGTGTCAGATATCGCAATAGTGCAGTAAAGCACGAAACTCAAGAGCACATAAGTGACTGTTTTCAACGACGAGTATCCAAGTTTGGGGTCAAAAATAAAAAAGATAAGAATAGTGGGCGAGAACAATAAATGAGGGTTTGGCAGATTCTGGTCAATTGCAGAGACCAGTTCAAGGTTTTTATTCTCCCCAAAAACGAAGGAACAGAAAACCCCCTCTGATCTGTGGAAATATTTCACTTTTGCCCCCTTCCCCGAAACGCAGTTTTGACAGCTCACGCACAGAATATATATTTGGCAGGGGGAAGAGCTCCAAATCTATCCAATTCAGGCAATAGAAGGGGTGCCTTCTGCAACAATGCCTGACCCACTTGTGATCCAATAGACAACTGCAATGCGGGAAACGCGCTCGGGGCTATCCTTGCTTAATCGATCCACCAAGTGTTTCGTAGCCAATTAATGCGTACGAAATGCAGGGAGGCGCGTGAAGATACGTTTAAATTAAAAATCAGCAATATTTTCACACTTTGAATGCATTTTAAACAAAACTGTACATACAAAATGAAATAAGAAGATTGGCTAAATCTCCCACGCACGGGATAACTCCCAGTATGACAATGTCACTTCTAATTAATTATTCAAGTGCGAGTCTAATCAGAAGGTTTGCTTCGGCTTGATCCGCTTCAACTGCATCATAGTTTTCAGGTTCAACCACTTGCTCAACATTTTCCATGAGCCTCTTGAAGCAGTTGGAATCTGGATCACTGAAATGGGTTATTGGTTGCGAGCTATCCAACAACGACCCGCACAAGTAGCAGAAGTGGGTGTTGCACCGGCTGCACGTCATATGATTGCACCCGAATACCTTGTTGATTCCATGCTTACACTTTGGGCACTGGACCGTGTTTGCTTCAATATATTCAAGGCTCAACGCCTCTTCGATGAACCTTTTGTACTCCTGCATAAACGCCTTTCCGTGTCGCTGTTCCAGATATTTACGCTCCTTGGATGATCCGTCCTCAGCCTCATCCATACATGCTTGCCAGTATTTTTCTACAAGCTTTCTCACATCTTTAATTGCACAGCGGTTCACCCCGTGCCATGTGCAGCGACACATACGACAAAACGTAAAACCACACTTGCACACGCACAGCCGATCTATTTTTGCGTCGTTCTGAACTATTAGATCACATCCTGTGCGCGCACACATTGCGTAATTCGCGCTGTCGGTTTCTGCGCGCCGCTGGTTGCGCAGCCGCCGAATGCGCTTCATCTGCTCGTCGCTGACCAGCTTGGCTAGCTCACTGTCGCTGATTGCCGTGGCTGCGTCAGGCGCCTGACAGTCTGCGTGCGGACAGATCATACGCGAAATATTGCCTTCACGTATTAACACATCCAAATACCCACGTAGACACTCAATGCAAAACACGTGTGTGCAACTCAGCTGTATGCAATGCCGCCCAGACTGTTCTTCCATGCAAATAGGACATGTGTGGGTTTGTGACTCAAAGTACAGCTGTTTCTTTGCGCTCCCGTAGGCGAGGATGCGGGTCATATGGCTTTCAGCTGTCAGACCGTCACCTCCCAATCGTATCTGGATCTCTGATGATGGCCGAATATCGTGTTGAATGTAATCGATAAAGTTGCCAAGTACACACATGCCCTGTCCGGCTGCCCAAATGTCCAACAATCCGTGCTGGACTATGTCGAGCGCTGCGCCTGGCAGCCAGCTACATGACAGCAATGTTTGTGGCGGAGCGCTTATAGGGTATGTTGCGGGTAGCGTAAATTTCATGCGGATGGGCGGCAGACACTCGACATGCTGCCAGTTTACATCTCCTGTGTCTGACGCTTCAATTAGCTGCCGGCACACATTCGCGTCCACCTCAACATCGATCAATCCGCTAATAATTCCGCTCGTGTTTGTGCTGTACGTAAACACGTCACTGCTGTCGAGCGTGTACACTGCTGCGAGTGCCTCCATCTCACTGCGCTGAAGCTCCAAACATTCATCGTCCATCACTCGGGTCTTATTTCTTTTGAGACAAACTGAAGAGTAAATGGATAAAGTATGGCTATATTTTAATAGTATGGTTAACAAAGAAAGAAATAAAGAAAGAAGAGAGCGATGTTTTGCACCAAAGGAGACGGATTAAATGTTGCCCTCTTAAAGTCAAGGATTTTGTTTGGCCGCAGCAGACTCATTTTCACAAACATCAGTTAACTCAAATATTAATATACAGGCTTCTCATATGGCGCACATGAAAACCATCAGGCTTGAGTCTATTCTCAGAACGGCAGCCGGACCGCAGGCTGCTATTATTGCAGCCTAAAAAGCTATGTATGGGACGCGTGTTTGCCAGCACTTCAATGGCACTCATGTGACGTTTAAAAATCTTTTTGAACATATCTGCTTTCTTATTTTTTTTGAAAAAGCCATATTTCGTATATATTCATGTTTCGAGTAATTTGGGCGGTTGACAAAGAGCAAAACTGTATATTCTATATGTTCCCAGTGTCTATGTGCCAAGACCACGGCGACCAGTTCGGATCATAACGTCTACGGGCAGCGCTCGGCCCTTTGCGTCGCCGCCCAGACCCTGGCCAGGCGTCCAGCCCATCTGCTGCAGCATCTGATGACCGATATTCGATGCGCCCACTTCCGGCGCATTTTCAGCAACCATCTTTCCATCGCTAGCACCCGTATCGCGCGGCGCCTTTGTCCGCGCCGACGAGTCCTTGTTCTTGCCCTTGCCTCTACCTGACGGCTTGTCATTTGGCAGCTCTCCCGTCCACTGCTCAGGCACCAACCCGCCCTCATCAAACAAGAGCACCACACGGTTGATTCGCCGTCTGTTCTTGGGACGGCACGAGTTGGCTGTGGGCGTAAGAACGGGTGTGCGCCGGGTGCCGCTGCCCTGAGACTTTGACTTTATTTTGTACTCGCGCGCAAAGATGTGCACAATTTGGCGCTCGTATTTGTTCATGGGCTGTAGCCACATGCTGTCGAGCTCGTCTGTGTCCACCAAAGTGTCGAGCCGCTTGAGCACTTTACGCGGGTCGAACCCTGGCGAGGGTCCTATAGGCTCGCTCTGCTTCTGTCTGTGCTTGTGCCGTCCTTGTCTGCCCTTTGTCCGGCCCTGGTCCTTGGCTGGTTTCTGCACGGTGTCTACTTGCTTACCACGCTGCTGTACGGTATCTACTTGCTTGCCACGCGGCTTGCGCTTGTCATTCGTCTGCGACCGCGTCGTCGGACCAGCAAGCATGTCCAGGTCAATGTTGTATGGGAACCCATCGACATCTATATCTTCTGCGTCGGATCCGTCCAAGATGAGCTCTGCCAGCTGGTCCTCGAATTTAAACGGGTCGTCGACAACAAAATCATCGCTGGACGATGATGCCTCGTCGGCGGGAGCGGCGGCGCCTGCTGCTCGGTTGGCGTGAGCTGACTTGTGTCCGCCCAGGTCGCGAGTCAGAAAGGTCGTGTTTGCGCTCATCAAATACTCGAGCCCATCTTCGCTTAGATTATCCATATAGTCCTGAGCCATGTCATCGCTTAAATCATCGTTGTAGTCCTGGACTGTATCTTGGCTGATCGCTGGAGTCTCTTTGGGCGCAGAAAAGCGGACTGTAGCCGTGCCCTTGGTGTCTATGAAAAACAAGTCGTCCATGTTTAAACAAAAATAGTATAGGAAATTAATAAAAATGTTAATTGGAAGAAACTAAAAAAGAGACTGCGGTTTTAGAGTGGTTACAGTTGCTTTTCGAATCAGCGCACGTTGGCTTGATCACAGGTTGAAATTGAGCTCAAATCGCCCGATAAAATGCAAGGGGCAAGGAGGAGCATAAAATTGCCTTGGCGCACTTGGCGCCTTTGGCAGAAAGCCCGATTATTTTCTCCGCATTATTCTATCGACACGTTGTTAACCGTCTGCGAGTGTCTAGCTCCTCTCCCCTCTTCTGTTCTCTTCAGACACTTTTTTATTCGGTATTCTATCTCACTTTTACTTTTTTTTAACAAGTTCAAACCAACTCTTGGTTATTTCTACTCATGGCGAACGACTCTCTGTGGCTGGCAAAGAAGTACCCCGTGCTCAAGCCATGGGATATAGACACACTCGTGCAAGAGTTCCAGTAAGTTTTATTTAGAGCTATAGGAAGGAGTACTTGTGCCAACCCATCTGCTCGAATTACTCTGAATTTCAAACTGCTACTAACAACAATTAATTGGTTATTGTAGAAGACAGGACTTGGATGCCAACAAGGGCCTGCCGCAGCGCAAACTCTTTGATGCTGTGAAGCTGGTTGAGCCGCAGCGCGAGTATGACGAGGTGCGCAATGCGCTGAAGAAGATCTCGCTCAGTCGCCCGGACATGGTCGACCAGGACGAGTTTGTCGAGGTAAGTTTTCTTTTTTACATATTCCTTGTGCTTTCTGAGACATCTCTTATCTGGCATGCTCAGCTGACGTCAAAGATAGAACTGGCAGCAAAAGAAAAGCCTTCTTTTAGAGTTTCTTCATTTCCTTTTTGCGAGTTGCCTTTGTTTGTGCGCTGGCTGTGCTATCTTGTGGTTCACACGTTATTGTCGTGTACTGCAATTTCCCTGCCTCCTTTTTCTATGGAAATATTCAGTGATGGCTAAACAGTGACATCAATAATTACAACCGTAGGTCATTGCAATTCTGCGCCAGGGCGACAAGTCTGGCGGCTCAGGCGTGGGCAATGCAGCACGTGCGTTTGAGGGCATTACCAGCGAGCGGGCGTACGAGCGGCGCACGATTCTCAAGTCGGAGCAGAACACGAGCTCGGCGCACACTATTAACGAGGACGAGCGCGAGGAGTTCACCAACCACATCAATCTGGCGCTGGCTGGTGACAGCGACATTGGGTACCGGCTGCCAATCAATCCGCACACGATGCAACTCTTTGACGAGGCACGCGACGGGCTGATTCTATCAAAGCTGATCAACTATTCGATGCCCGACACGATTGACGAGCGCGTGCTGAACCGCGGGAAGCGTCTGTCGCCGTTCCAGATCACGGAAAACAACAATGTGGCCATCAACTCGGCCAAGGCGATTGGGTGCTCGGTGGTGAACATTGGGTCGCAGGACCTGGCTGAGGGCCGCGAGCATCTGGTTCTGGGTCTGGTTTGGCAGATCATCAAGAAGGGACTGTTGGCTAACATCAACATCAA
>JANBQW010000154.1:0-11921 GCA_027577515.1 Coemansia sp. RSA 678
AAATTGCAAACTGCACAATTAGTAAATGCGCTGAAATTCAATGATGCAGTAAGTGCGAATACAGGCAGAAGCCAAGGCAGTAAAATAAAAATGCATGCGCGACATTCAGACAATGTTCACCACGCAAGATACGAGCAATTTGTGCCATGCAGCTAACCGCCGTGCAATTACCGCAATACATGGAACTGCAGTAGTCCGGTTATTTGCACCGGGCGCCGCCACCCATCTCCCGACCCAGAAAACCGCACTTGCTATAACTCGCAGTAGGAAAGAGTATCCAGGGCAAGTGTGGGGAGAGAAAAGGGAGGGAGATAGGGCCAGGGGAAAGGGGGAGGAGCTTACCCCCGGGGTGTTGATATGTTCCAGATTCGCGGAAGAATAGCGTAAACTGCGCATCAAGAACAATGTTTGGCATCAAGACACACTCCTTCCCGCGGGCGCCAAGAACACAAAATAGTGCGAAGAAAATGAGACTTACCGTGGCGCCTGGCAACACAAATGCCGCGGCAATCGACCTGGTACACCAGCGTCTGCTCGTCCTCCCACAGCGTGGTGGTCAGACGTGCGCGTTGCGGATAGTACATGGAAGCCGCAGCCGCAGCTGCTGTGGGCGACTGCGCGTAGCTGTCGTGGTACATGACCATGCCATGGTTGGCCGGCGAATACTGCGGCTGCTGGTACATTGACCCGTACCATGCGCTCTGCGACTGATGCTGCTGGCCTGCAACCAGCGCCGCGTTGGCCGCTGCCACCGCCGAGGAGTGAGGCGACAGAGGCGATGTTGGCCCCTGGCCCCATGACGTAGCTGTCGGCGATCCCATCAGATTGACCATGCTGTTGGCCGCACCTGTGCCGTCGGCCAGCCCGTAGCTGCTGTGGTACCCGCTCATCGCTGCCGCCGCATGTCCGTTCATGTCGATGCTCGGCAAACTGTGGTGATGGTGCGATTGCGCGTGGTGCTGCTGCTGCGACTGAAGCTGCGTCGGCGGTGGCAGCATCTGGCTGTGGCCAACTGGTGTCATTGTGGTGTATCCGCGCGCATAGTCTGCGCTCGACAACACACCGCCATTCGATGCCACGGCTGCTGCTGCCGCTGCCGCTGCCGCCGCAGCTACAGCGTCGCGTGGCCCTGACGAGCCACCCATACCGTTGCCGTCGCTACCGACTGCATCAATGCCGCCTGTGCCCGACGCGTTTCCGCCGCCGGTCGCCTGTCCGCTGGTGTACTGTGTATGAAGTGTCGACATGAGCTATACTACAGAATCCCCTGTGGTGCTAATAAATGAAAGGGATCAATCAAAATAAACCCCTCTTTTGCTCCTTGCTTGGCGTCGTTCTTATCTCGGCCGCCTTATTCAGTCCCAATAAACTAACAATGCAAATAAAAAAGAGAGAGCAGCGCGCAGCTCGAATATACAGCGCAAAGCAATAAATATATAGTGCCCGATTATTTAAATCGTAATGAGAAAGAAAGCCAAAAAGATAAAAAGGATTGCAGAGAGAAAAGAGCTGAAGTTTAGGGCCAAGGGAAAAGGGCAAAACCAACAGCGAGACAGAATTGGTCCCTTTATGTATTGCGCGCGCAAGCGGGAAAAAAGGAGCCAGTCAAAAAAATGAATAGTATAAACTCGTCAGGTGCCTTCTCGAACACAAGAGGCAAGAAGCGCGATATAAAGAAGAAAATGAGGAAAGTTTGAGATATGAAGAGCGAGTTTTTAGCTCCCAATCTGGCAACGGGGCCAGCGCCGCTAGGTTTTATTTGATGTACTATTCGGCTGGAAACTGGCCAGAAAATGGGCAGACGATGGACGCAAGGGTGGGGGGAGGGGGTGCGCAGTTTGCTTTGCCCGACCGGCCAATACGCTGGAAAAAGAAGTTACAGCGCCAAAGGGGGGTGCATGGCCCTGGGGCTGCCGAGAAAGGGACACCCCCCTCTTCCGAAACGGGCGCTTTGCATGCGCTGCAAACGCAAGGGGTGTTTTTAGGAGGCCGGGCGTTCGAGGGGGCAACCCGCCCCCCTTTTGCACGCAATGTGGAGAGCTGCTCCAGGAACAAAGCCCGTTTGCTCCCGAAATGGCGGGTTGTTTGGCTGCTTCCCACCGCCGCTGATTGGCTGCTGGCGTGTGCCCAGCGTGCTGATTTTTTGCCAGCTTCATCACTTTTCTCTCTCCCATCCCTCCTCCGAACTGCCCGAAAGTGGAAAGTAAAAGATCGCCCACCTCTTTTCCTTCGCTTCAAGAGTGGGGGCGGCTTTTCTCTGTTCCACGCCTTTTACTCCCATTTCCAGATTTCATGGAATGGGATTTCGTGTTGGCGTAAACAAAAAAAACAGCGCAATCGAATTTGGAGGGTTTTGTAAGCACGCAGCTTTTCCCACTTTTGCCCTCTTCTTTATGTGCGGCTTGAAATCTGGCACAACAAATAAAGGGGAGAGCAATTTGGCGATACAGTAAAAAGAAATTGGGCGACTGTGGGCAATGGCGGGCTCACAGGAATAGAGCGGATTGTGCCGAAGATCCTTTTGTTGGAGGCAGCAAAAAGATGCCAGGGGGCAGAGGAACGACGTGCCTCGGCTATTCCTTGCGCAGGGGAGTCCCTCCACTCCACATCCCGGACTCCCTTAAAGCTGCATTAGCTCTTTGTTTACTGCACGAGCAGGGCAAGTACGTTTCTTTTCTACCTCTGTATTTCGCCTGCCTGTGCCTATTTTTCCTTCCTGGTTGCATTTGCGCTTATCCACAAGAAGCCATGCAGCCAAAATGAGGTTTAGAATAAACCTGTACAATGCGCTTCATTTCCTGCAGTTGCCGCTCAGGCAAGAAAAGTGGAAGCACAGTGCCTCTCCGCGAATGCAAGCACCGTCAAAGATGCGAGACAAGAAACGCAATCAATTCCGTTTCGCGGCAAAAGATCGCCCCACTCCGCTTTTTGTTGTCATTTATTTTTCATCTATAATAAAAATAAATGACATTTCAGCTATAGCTGACATGACACTCTTGTCAACAAAGCGAAGAAACCCCCCCTGCAGCCAAGAGCGAATATACGAGCTATTGGCTCAAATACAACATTGTTTATCCACGCCTCGCAATACCCGACGCAAGCACGCGGAAAAAAGAGCTCCTATTCTTGTTTAATAATGGGCTTGTCGTGAATAAGCACGCAGTGTTCAAATGCAGCATGCGCAAGAGGAAAAAGGGCCCTTATGCACCCGCAGTGCATGGGAATAATTTTTGGTGACGATGACCTTGCCGCAATAGAAACTCTCAAGCGGAAGCACATCTCAATTCCATTCCTGGATTAGAGCAGCTTGCTGTGCAATAGACGCTATTCATTTCTTTTTGTCCGACACGTCTTATTTGCAATCGCCCACATTCAAATAAACAAATAATGCAGTTTTGTTCGTGGTCGTAAAGTTGCGGAAAATCCCACACCCAGATGCACGACAGACGGGCTTTTTTGTTCGAAATTGCAGGATTAGCACGCAAACCCAAAAGAGAAATAACGGAGCGTGACCATGTGTTCATGTCTGGAATTTTGCAGCCCTGCAACTCCAACCTGTGTCTTCTTTTTCTCCATATGTACCATGTAATCTCCCCATCCTCTAAACATATATATGTACAACCTCTTTATGGCTCTGTCAATTAACGGCAATCCTTTTTTGTCACCCGTCTTTTGAAGCCCCCACAGTGCACACACTGAACCTCTATTTCTGCAATAATTGAAAAGCTATTTATTTGAAAAGGCTGTCAATCATTGCTCATTTTAAAACTTTATTCGGATATACATACTTTGCACTCATAAAAAGGAGGAGAAATAGTTGGCAAAATAAAACGAACTACCGCGTGGTCGCTCCGATGACATCCCAAATTGGTTTTGGCATATGTCGTCACCCCTCAACCAAAGATCGCCCCGTGGTTGGCCAAGTGGAATACAAAAGCCACTCGGGGTTTCTTTCTGCTTAATTTTCAAGACACATCACGTGATTGTTTATTTTCCACACCGGGTTCCGGGCAAAAGTCGGAGACAAATGCTGGCGGGCACAATGCGAGCATTCCTTTTTGGGAGCAGGGGAAACAAGCTGTCCTGGTGGAACATTCATATTAGAACAAATAAAAAGGGGGTTTAATTTGGTTGTCAAAGTGGTTTTGTTTGACCTGGCATTTTTTCAAAACTTGCCTGAATCAAGTAAAAAAAGCACATTTATTGCTTCATAAACAACAATTGAGGCCATGAATCGCGAATTGCAAGTGGTTGTAAACACTGCGTTTTCTCCAAAACATGGAGCCCTGGCCGGTGCATGCATATGCACAAAAAGCCGTGTTTGATGACCAAAATAAGCACTGCAAGGGGCGCTTATTTCCCCACTATTTTTTCAATCTCCTTCAATGTTATGTCGTAGATTTTAAATCCTTTTTATTTTCAAAACACACTTGATATTTCAGTATATTTCAATGTCTGCTGCGGTTCAAGATGTAAAATGGAGAGAATTATAATAGTTTGGCTGGGCGCGGATTCTTGGTCACGCCACGGCCGCTGTTTGTCACACCGACTTTCCCCGTCACCGTGTCAGGGCTTTTAAAAATGGACTTGTTGTTGATCGCCTTGTTCTTTCCACGCGCAAACTTTAGCCACGCCTGCTGGCTCTGCTCAACACCGCTTTTGCCCCGCTTTTTCGTTCGTTCACGAGCAGGCGCTCGGTGCACATTGCTTTGTGCACGAGCAACGCGCATGCTGCTGACGTGTATGTCGTGCATGCCGCTGTACCCGACAAACGTTACGCCGTATGTGTCGGCCCGCACGGCCACCACGCGCGCCGGGTAATATTTGGAGTCTGTGTATTGTGCCTCGCATGAGTCGCCGATCTGCCACTTGTGGGTGGGTGTGGCTGCAGGTGCGGGAGCTGGCGTTGGTGTAGGTTGAGGCGCGGGATGCAGCTGGGCGCTCAGGGCGAGCAGATCTTGGATCTCTGTTTTGAGCTGCTGCAGCTCGGTGTTGTCTGGATCGGCTGATAGCGCCAGCTCAACTTCGCTGAGCTTCTGCTTGTATACATCGATCTCGGCCGCGTCCATTTAATCTGAATAACGTGAAATATTGTGTCGCTGATTAACGCTATTTTTTTAGTCTAGAATTTAATGTTTATTTGGTTTATCGAGGTTGCATCGACCTACGTATGGCTTGACGCACGTGAACCGCTTGTTTCAGGTATAAATGTGTCAGGCTTACGCAACGCTTATGTGGTTGTCCCTCGATTCCCCAGTATTGCTCCAACGACGGACCGCTTATGACCTTACAGTTTGCCCTAGGGCAAGGAATATGATCGAAATCATCAAGGAAATCCCGCTGCTCACTTTGTGTTTCCCTTTGCGTCATTCCAAACATTTATATTTTTATTTTCAATAGCGATTGTTTTTTGTGAATTATGAGCGAGGCCAAGCAGCTTCAGGCAAGTAGTCTGCTGTTCTACAAAACACTCGCGCCGAGTGCTTTACTAATAATACACTTTTATAGTCGTTTCCGCCGCAGGCGCTAGCCCAGGAAATATCGCAGCGATTCGACAAAGGCTCCGCAGAGCTGGTACAATTTATCGACCACTACTCAAAGAGGTAGGTTATCAAAGCAAAAATAAAAGCTACGCCATACTTGCAACTAAAGACACTCATGGCACATGTATTTTACATATTTGTAGAGCACAACTCGAAGACTCGCTCGCCACCACGATAGAAAAGACAGTGAGCTCGTTCAAGCATGGAGCACACCGGCACGCCAGCGGACAAACGTAAGTTACACCAGCACTATTTATATGGGCACTATCGACATGTGCTAAGAGAAAGGGCAAATGACGCACGAGTAGAGAAGAGAATGGGGGCGGAGTATCAGGGCTCGTAAGCGTGCTGCAGGGCGAGGTTGAGATGCGGGCACGAATGCACCTGCATTTGTCCGAACGCTTGAACAACGAGGTAGTAAAATCTCTATCGTTGTTTGCCAACGAGGCGTGGCAAACAGCTCGTGACATCCGCGCCAAAGTGAGCAAAATGGCGGACGAGATGCGCGGGCACCACGAGCAGATTCCCAAGCTTTCCGCCCGAGCCGCATCGAAAGCGCCGCGGTCGACGCAGCAACGCTTGGACGAGGAGAAACGCAAGCTCATCGAGTTGCAACGCCAATGGCAGAATGAAATAGCTGGGATGGTGAGCGACTATGAGGCAGCCGACGTGGCTCGTGTGGAAGTCATACGGGAAAGTGTGTTTCGGGCGCAGCACTACCAGTCGGAGTTTTTCCGTTCGGTGCACGACCAGACGGGGGCGTCGCGCGAGTGCGCCAAGCACTTGCATGTGGGCGTTCGTATAGTCGATGAGATGGTGCGGCCAAAAGCTCGTGAGGAGAACGAGTCGCCGAGTGATTCTGGATTTTTGAAGCTGGGGATATTCCGCAGCAAGACACGGAGGGTGCGGAAGAAAGACAGCAAGTCTGGGCAGTCCATAGCATCGTCGGATATGTCGCAGCGGGCGGGCAGCATAGTTTCTCCTGGAATGGGGAGTGTGCGTACGGTGCAAACGGTGCAAACGGTGCAGGGTCAGCATGCGGAGGCAGGTGCAGGGCCTGAGCCGCACGGCTATGGAACAGTTCGTCGGTCGCTTGACCGGCATAGGAATAGTTTTGTGTCGACTAGTTCGGCGCAGCGGTCGGAGAGCACAGAGACTGCGTCTAATGTGGCAGCGAAGCAGGCAAGTGTTCAGGGCAGCGTGGATGACTCGGGCGAGTGGGTGTTTGCGGGGCATTCGCAGGTGAGCTCTGGTGGAGCTGGGATGGGGTTGTCGGCAGACTCGCTGGTGCACGTTACGCATAGCTTGGCAGTAATTGAGGAAGGGTCGGTCAAGTCGCCGGCAGTTCGGCAGGAAGTGCCTGTGTTTGATTCAGCCGAGACTAACACCGTTGAACATACATCTGAGACTAGCACTGATGAACATGCAGTCGAAACTAGTGATGTTGAACAAGTACGTGTGGCCAGTCCCATTGAAAAATATGTGGTCAGCCCTATTGAACACACGGGCCCAAGTGTGACGTTTGATGACTTGTTTATGCCGCTGGAGCAGACCGACCAGTCTGAACAAGCAGAAACGCGAGATTTGGGGGAGAACAAGACGACTAGCCCGGCAATCGACCTGGACACTGCGTTTAGCGTTCCCGCATCAAGCAAGAAACATACCGAAGCTCTCCACGGACCCCAGCCATCGCATATCCAAGCGGCACACACCGCGCCCACACGCATCAAAAGCCCACTTGATTCTTTCACTCGGGGTGAGCTCAAGCATCGTCGAAACTCGAGCATGTCCAAGGATATGCAGTTTGACACCAGCGACGATGCGGATGTGGAGCAAATGTTTCGGGTTAATTTCTCGATCCGTGAGCGGGCGATTGAGGATAATCCGGATGAGACGAGGGCGGCGTTGTCAAGGGTGACGACGATGTTGAGGGCGGCGCCGGTGTCGAGGCGGAGGAACCGGCGGGAGGTGCGGACGATGTATGTTGCGACGAATGAATCGGTGGGTGATATTACAGAGGCAGAGTCTGTGAAGGATGTGGAGGGTGTGAAGCCTGTTGAGCCTGTGCAGACTGTAGAGCCTAGTGGTGAACCGGAGCCACAGACGCCGTTGACGCCGATGCCGCAGCGGCAGGGTGGTTTTGCAGAGGCAGAGTCTGAGGAGACAGGTGAGCGTCTGGATGTGGATGCTGCAGTTGAGGACGTGGCAGAAAATGTTGAGGATGTGGCAGATTCGCAAGAGAGAGACACGTCGGAGACAGGAGACGTGTGGGCAGACGCAGAAACATGGGAGTCTAAAGCCGAGGCAGCAGAGCCTGAGGAGTCTAAAGCCGAGGCAGCAGAGCCTGAGGAGTCTAAAGCCGAGCCTGAGGAGTCCAAGTCAGAGGAGTCTAAGTCAGAGGAGTCGAAATCTGAGGAGGAAGCGCAGATGCAGTTGAAGACCGAGGGGACGGTTAGACGGCGGGCACCACCTCCGCCACCGCCGCCAGCGCAGGCAGCAAGCATAGGGCGGTCGGGTAAACGGGCTAGCAGCGGCAGTTTGCGTAATGGCCAAGTGGCAGACGATATCAAGCAACAAACAGAGGATACCACAGACGAGGCGCAAAGGACAGGGTCGTACCGGGGCCGGCGTGGCGGCAGCAACGGGCCTCTGGGGATCAGCATGCACGCAATGGAGACTCTGGACTTTAGCGTCCAGAGCCAGGGCGACTACATGCCTGAGCTGAGTCACAAAGTGACAGGCTCGGTGGAGCTTTATATCCGCGAGCCCATTGAGGCGCTGGATCTAGCACCGCTGCGGATCAATGTGCGGCGACCCACCGATGCGCAGTGGGTGGCCAATCCTTCCGTCGTGGTGCTTGACACAACATCGAGCGATGAGCGGTACCGGTTCATACGCCCTGATCTGTTTGCCTACGCTATGGATACACGAGTGACTGTGTTCAAGTACCAAACATCAGGCAGCAACAACCTCCAGGTGCTGCCTTTAGTGGTGCGTGAGGCATGCACAAAAACCGACGATTCGTGTGCATTGATGTTGTTTGTGGAACCGAATGTGGACGGCGTGTTTGGCGGATCGCAAGTAGAGAAGCCGGCAGTTCTGGTGTCGGTGGACGGAGCGATGACGACACAAGCGAGCCGGCCGCCTGCTACGTGGTTCAAGGAGCGGAACACGCTGTTGTGGAATCTCGATTCGATCCGTGTGCCAAAGCGCAACGCAATAGGGGATGAAGAGGTGGCGGAAATGGGCACGGCGCTGGTGGCCAAAATGGGCGGAAGTGTAAGGCCTGTGTCGTTGGCGTTGCGGTTCGAGGCACAGGCGCAAATTGTGGACTTTGATGTACGAGTGGGAAGGGTTGCCGGCGGGGTTGTTGTGGAGAAAGTGGAGTCGAGGGTGGTAAAGTCGGGCAAGTGTGTGTATATGTTTTATCAGGGAGAAATGGGCGAGCCGGTAGGTCATACAGAACCACCGACGCATACAGAACCAACAGCTCAAACAGAACCATCGAATCATACGGAACAAGCGGCTCACGAAATATCGTCAGACTCTGATGATTCCGAGGCGTGGTCTGACAAAGACTAAACATCACGTGGACTATCATTCATTGCGAGACTGTTTTTTCCAGTAGGCTTTTTGACCAGCTTTTTTGGTTGGTGATCGCGCTATTAGAATAAACATGATTTGATTACTTATTTTTCATCCATAAACGAGCAAGTTGAAAAATTGGCAAAAGTTGAATTTGCTTTTCCCGCTTATTCAATTCACATTATTTGCAATTATGGATACCAAAGAGCTGTTTGACGTGTTTAACGAGTCTGACGACGATTCGGGAGCTTCGGACGTGGAAGTTGGACCCGTTGCTGACCAGGACGCAGACATGCAGGACGATTTGGTGACGTCCAAACGCCAGCGCTTGCGCAAGGATGCTGGAGTAGAGCCCATGGGCAAGGACGCGATTGTGCTGGACTCGTTTGAGGAGGACTTGCAGCGCGAGGTCAAGCCGGCTGGCCTGGATACCAGTGCTGCTGACAAAGAAACGGGCAATGTAGTGCTCAGTCATTCGGTACGCCACCAAGTGGCTATTCCACCCGACTACAACTATGTGCCTCTGTCGCAGAGGCCTAAAATTGCCGATCCAGCCCGTACGTATCCGTTTGAGCTGGATCCATTCCAGAAAGCGTCTATACAGTGCATCAATGACAACGAGTCAGTGCTGGTAGCCGCTCATACATCGGCTGGTAAAACGGTGGTGGCTGAATACGCAATTGCCGAGTGTCTGCGCAACAAGCAGCGTGTTATCTACACGTCGCCAATCAAGGCGCTTTCCAATCAAAAGTATCGCGAGTTTCTCGAAGAGTTTGGCGACGTGGGGTTGATGACTGGCGATGTTACGATTAACCCGCAAGCCAGTTGCTTGGTTATGACGACTGAGATTCTGCGTAGTATGCTGTATCGTGGCTCTGAGGTTATGCGTGAGGTGGCCTGGGTCGTGTTTGACGAGATCCGTTATATGCGTGACAAGGAACGTGGTGTTGTTTGGGAGGAAACGATTATTTTGCTGCCGCACCAGGTACACTTTGTGCTCCTGTCTGTAACGATTCCTAATGCGATGCAGTTTGCTGAGTGGATCACCAAGACACATGAGCAGCCATGCCATGTTGTTTACACGGACTTTCGGCCGACGCCGCTACAGCACTACCTGTTCCCGCAAGGCGGTGATGGTATCCATCTGGTGGTTGACGAAAAGAGCCAGTTCCGCGAGGAAAACTTTCAGCGGGCCATTACATCTCTGCAGAATGCCCAGGGCCAGGCAGCCGACGATGTTAGTGGTGTAGGCTCAGGCAAGCAAAAGGGCGGCAAGACAAACAAAGGCAAACAGGGCAGCAAAAGCGACATCTACAAGATTGTAAAAATGATCATGGTTCGCAACTACCACCCAGTCATTGTGTTTTGCTTTTCCAAGCGTGAATGCGAGGGCCTGGCGCTGCAGATGAGCAAGCTTGACTTTAACGAGCCAGCCGAGAAGGAAATGGTCGCCGAGGTGTTCAACAATGCCATTTCTTCGCTGAACGAGGATGACCGTGTGCTGCCACAGATTGAGAACATTCTGCCCCTGCTCAAGCGTGGTATCGGGATCCATCACTCAGGGCTATTGCCAATCTTGAAGGAGGTTATTGAGATTCTGTTCCAGGAAGGACTGCTAAAGTGCTTGTTTGCCACTGAGACGTTTTCTATTGGACTGAACATGCCAGCACGTACGGTCGTGTTTACATCGGTGCGCAAGTTTGACGGCAAAGACTTCCGCTGGGTCATGTCGGGCGAGTACATCCAGATGAGTGGTCGTGCAGGTCGTCGTGGATTGGATGATCGTGGTGTAGTTATCCTGATGCTTGACGAAAAGATGGAGCCAGCGATTGCCAAGGGCATGGTCAAGGGTGAACCAGACGTGCTAAACTCAGCATTCCACCTGTCGTACAACATGATTCTAAATCTGATGCGAGTCGAGACGTTTACGCCGCAGTTTATGCTTGAGCGGTCGTTCTACCAGTTCCAAACTCATGCTGAGATTCCCAAGCTTGAAGCTCGTGCAGAAGAATTGCAAGCTGAAGTCGCAGTGATGCAGATAGAAGATGAGCCTGCAGTCAAGCGGTTTTACGATTTGCGTACACAGCTAGACCAGATGTCGGCAGATATGACCAAAGTGCTGATTCACCCATCACATTCGCTGCCATTCTTGCAGCCAGGTCGCTTTGTGCGGGTCAATACGGGTGGTCTGAACTTTGGCTGGGGCTGTGTGACATTCTTCCAGCGCAAGATTATCAAGGAAAAGGGCAAAAAGTCTAACCCGCGTGCAGCAGAAGAGGAGCTAAAGCGTCAGGGCGCTGATGGCTACATTGTTGATGTGCTGCTGCATTGCAAGCGTGCAGACTCGGCGACACTGCACAAGCTAGAAGCGACGTCAGCTACTGAGGGCGAAATGGCAATTGTACCATGTGAGCTTAGCGATACATCGGGTGAGACTATGGTGGTACCGGTGCTGCTGTCTTGTATTGACCGCATCAGCTCAGTGCGGGTACATATGCCCAAGGACTTGAAATCGGCCAGCGACCGCAAAGATATGCGCAAGCGTATGGCGGAAGTTGACAAGCGTCTAAAGGGCAACATCCCTTTGCTAGATCCGATAAAGGAGATGAACATCAAGGATGCCGAGTTCAAGACACTGGTGCAAAAGATTGGGTCGCTCGAGGCCAAGCTGCGCGAGCACAAGTTGTTTGGCACTGCTGAAGAGGCAGAGCTGTTTACCAGCTACCAGCGCAAGGTTGAGATGCAAACCCAGCTCAAAGACGTGCAGCGCAAGGTTATTGATGCACAGTCGGC
>JANBQW010000155.1:0-11871 GCA_027577515.1 Coemansia sp. RSA 678
CGGTAATAATAACAACGGTAATAACAACGGCAATAACAACGACGACGACGGCGAAGATAACCACGACGACGGTGAAGATAACCACAACAACGGTGAAGATAACCACGGCAACGGCGATGGCGACGATAACCACGACGGCGACGATAACCACAATAACAACAGCGCAACCGCTGACAGCACAAACAACAACAGCAATGCCAGTGACAGCAATAATATCGATGGCAATGACGACAGCAGTTCCAGCAAGAGCAGCACAAAGCGTAACCCTGAGGACGACGGCAATGCACCCACTATACTATCTGATCGCCTTCGAGAAACCGACACATTTGACAAGGACGGCAGCAATTCTGACTCATCCGCCTCGAGCAGCGACAAAAATAATGACGACCATGACGCGTCGGATACGTCAAATAGTTCAGAAGCCGAGAAAGGAGGCAAGAAGCTAAAGGGCGGCCACATTGCTGCTATTGTGATATGTCTAATTTTGTTCTTCATTCTGGCTGCAGTTGGCGGATACTATGGCTTGCGGTGGTACCGCGAGTACCGTATCAAGAGATGGAGTCCCGATGTTGTGCGGGAAATCTTGGACTCGCACATTGTTGAGAGCGAGATGGGCAAAGCACCGCAGCCAAGATTTGACTTGCCGTCGTACGGTAACCACCACGGCACAATGTTTGTTGCGGCTGGTCCGAACTCTCATGATTAGTTTTTAGAAAAATTTTAGATTTGCTTTCTTTTGTTAACTGTTGATACACTCTTCAATTATATTCAAATGCCATGTTTAGTAGTTTGACAACTTTAAAAATGCACGAGGCATATTTGGTTTATTTGACAACTTTGTATTTCCTAAAATATGTGTATTTTTGTCATATTTTGGTGTTGCGGTTGTCAGATTTGTAGGTTGAAAATAGGTGGCTTTCTTGCTCTATCGTATGAAAGAAAATGCTTTTGTATCTCTTGAGTTTTTATAAAGTATTATTTTGTATTGTTGTAGTAGTAAACGCATTTTATGGAGCTGACATCTTTGATATTGTATTGGTTTCTGGGCACGGTATTGTGTGCGGCAGATGACGCTGTGTCAGTGACTAAAACAATACCATATTATGGCGGACTGCTAATTAAGAATGGCAAACAAACGTCGTGCGAGGTTGTTCCTATTGGTAATTTGGCTGTATTTGTAGCTGCCAATTGTTTGGATTATGCAAATAACCCGACACTGAGCTCCGACACAGATTACAAGATAGCACTGCAGCTTTATAATGACCCCAGGGCTTCTGTAGCTTCAGTTGAACAATATAATATTAATGTGCACCCAGATTACAATGCCGCAACTCTTGTCAATAACATTGCGGTAATCAAGCTGCGTCAGTCGGATATTGAAACTATTCAGACTAATATTGCTTACAGGCCAGCAAACAGTATCCCAATTCAGTACAAGCGCTTGTCATTGGACAAAGATATAAAAATATGGGGCAATACTACGCCAGCTGTGGTGAATGCCATTAATCCCGCGTGCTATAATGATCCATTATTTCACGGTAATGAGCAAGTATTCTCGTGTAATGCCCTGTCGGCCGACATAAAGATCAACCAAACTATGCACCAAAACATTGCGTACGGCTCTGGCGACATTTTTGTAGGCAATACACACCATTTTTACTCGCTTTACAGCCACAGCTTTATTGATGCTGTTGATTTGAATCAAGCTAAATCCGTAGTAAGCGTCTATATGATTGTGTCAAGTTATATTTATTTTGCTAAAGACATTCTGCAAACACAAATTTATTATTATGACCAGGCAGAACAATCTAGTAATAAACTGCCTCCGCCGTATGCAGTAGAGTCTGGGAAAGCGGTAGACGCAGGTTTTGTTATTGGTGGTGATTTGTATGTCGTTGAAGATCGTGAAGCAGAGGTTACGGCTGCCAGTGATGAGGACGCTTCTGTTGACACCCAAAACCCTCCGGCGTTAACTACGTATAGCGCTATCAACTCGGATAACCCAGAATTCAATTCTGCCAATGATGAAAACAATAATCGCTCGGGTTTGTCTACTGGAGCTATAGTTGGGATTGCAGTTGGCGTATCGGCGCTTGTTATTATTTTGCTGGTGTTTGTTGTTCGCTGGGTGTTGGTGGTGACCAGGAAACAGCGGGAAGAAAAATACTGGGACAACGAGATGGAGAATATGAAATCGGTGCGGTCGCTTGGTCAGCACAGACATGCCGATTCGGCATAAGCCAAATCCGCAGTTTAATTCAACTCTTTTTAATATGAAATTATTAATCTGCAGGGTGCCTTGTTGGGGAAAAGACATTTCGTTCATTCAATAGTGCAGCTCCAATACGCCAAATAATTTCCTTTTTCTTCTCATGAAAAACAAGATTACTCTTTAAGCAATTTTATTATACTTTAGACATTAATCTGACATGGCTAGGCTGCGGAACTATCTGACGCTGACTCGTAGCAGAAGCAGCGAGCAAACGCCAGCAGCAAACTTTATGGACATTAGCATTGACGACGAGCTAAACAGCGTGGCACGGTCGCGAAGACATTGTTTTCCAAAGCCAGCATCTAATAAGTCGCAGCGGCAATCTCAATCACGGCCTCGGGGCATATCATGGCTGGATGTGCAAGACTGGGTGCCGCCCCATAGCTTTGAAATAGAAGAAGACCACGCATGCCAGCACTGCAACATGCACATTCAGCCAGCACCGTCGCTGATGTGGCACGAGCGGTTGTGCGCGCTAAACTCTGGATTTTTTCCAGAAAATTGCAACTTGTGCGGGCGCACATACTACTCAATGACGCATGCGCGCAACCACTGTCTCTACGGCTGCTCCCCATCAATAGAATAGAACATTTTATGACTAAAATATATTTGTACGAATAAATGAATGTATAAAACTAGGCATCAGCAGAAGCTTGCTAGTTGGTGAAGATCCAGTGCATTGTGTTAGTAAGCGTGTTGCCATCGTCAGGCGTGCATGCCAGGGCATTGTCAAGGGCAGCGTTGCGGTCAACCATAGCGTATGCGCTGTAGAGGAACTGGGCCCAGCCGTTTTTGTTGGCGTGCTGGGCAGCAGTCTTCATACCGTCAGCGCATGTAGAGTTGTCGGGGCACCATGCCTCTTTTACCCAGTCAGGCCGAATCAGCATTCGAGTTGCTGGCGTGAACGGCAGCATTTGAATGCCATAGACAAACTCGGTGTCGGCCCCAAAGAACGTGACATAGTCAACCTTGCTGCTCCACACAATGCCAACGGTGTTGTGAGAAAAGGCATCGCCGTACAAGTCTTTGGACTGGCTACGCATTGGGTGCCAGTAGCGGCGGCCAGATGTGGCCTCCATATTGAGCACAATTTCGTAAAATGCAGCCGTATCCTCAAAGCCTAGAGCCGTGGCATAGAGATACGCAGAATAGTACGCGTTAATAGCCTCGCCGGTAGACTCCTGATTACGGCCATCCATAAACGAAAACAGACCGGCAGCCCATGAATGGCCGTCGTACGGGTCAAAGTGCCGCATGTACGGGAACTGCGTGTCAGCATAGCTGGGGTTGGCGTAGTCGCGCAGCAGCTGGTTCATCGGCTCACGCAGAGGCGCAAATGTGTTGATGTCGTACTTTGCCAAGATGGCACCGGCGTACAAAAAGTATCCATAGTGGAAGTGGTGGTCGTTGTACCGGCCCTGGCCAAAGTCCTGCGACGGGTCTGAGATGCCCATAGTTGACACTATACCGCCCCACGTTGCGTCGTACACAAGCGTGTCGTTGTTTGACATTGAAACCAGCCATGGCGTCAGTAGATTGACAATCTTTGTGCCCAGCGCTGCGGCTGTCGTCTTGTCGCCAACTTCTTGAGCAATCTGGTACAGTCGTGCCACGCGGGCCACACCCTTGCCATAAAAGTACGGATCTTGAGCTGTCACCGTGGTGCTTGACGCTGCGTCTTTGAGCAGCTGCTGCTTCAGGCGCTCCTTGTCGCTGTCGCCAATTGCGCGCATACCCCCAAATGACACGCGCTCTAGCGGCTGGTTATATGAAATAATGTTGCCTGCAACGGCAGTCAGCCTACCCTTGGCGCTGCGGTACCCGCTCAGCCCGGTAGACAAGATTGTGTTGTTGCTAATCTTGTCAACATGGTGCGGCAACACAAACGACAGAAGCTGCATGGTTGTTGACTCGCTGGTTGTATTGTACACTTGTTTGGTGTTGCCATCAACATCTGTGTTGGTCTTGTAGACATACACAATGTTCGATGACCGTCCTGTGCTGTCGCTGCCCTGAACCTGCGCATATGTCACTGTGCCCTCAATGGGATACGTACCAGCGTACTGCTGTAGAACGTTGATGTTGTTCTGCGGCTGGTCGCCCAAATGCGCCAGTTGCACAAACCCTGTGTACGTGCCCTGCTGCGTCAGCGTGCCTTCGTTCTGCTTCCACTTTATCTCGGGCTTGGACGCGACGAGCCACTGCGAGTTGTCGTTGAGGGTAATCTTGGACATTGCCGGCATATCTGCCACGTCAGCTGTTACTTGCGCCTCGGTCTTGTGTGCACTCAGTGCTGCGCGTTGTACAGGTTCTACTTTTATAATGGCGTTGGTGGTCCTGAGAATTGGCGTCACGCCCTTTAGTTCTAACGTCTGGAACGGCATGCCCTTGTAGAACCGTGACCGCATTTGCGCCGAGCCCGAGCCTGTCCACGTAACCTCTACGCCTAGAGCATCAGTGTTGGTAACCTTGCGTTGCGTCAGCGCGCCACTAGCATCGCCGAGCTCCCATTCGGAAGACATATCGCTTGTCACGTGCTCGGGAGCTACAGTGAACTTGGGGAACCCAATCTTGGTCGAATTGGTATTGCAATACACAATGTACGGGTACGGATGGATCGGGTCTACACCTTTTTCGACAATCAGGTTCTGCCACCATTTGTTGGTCGCCAGTGGTAGCTTGATTGTTGAGCTGTCAAAAAGACTGGCGTTGGGAACATACGGGTGCTTCTGAGACTTGAACGCCAGTGGATTGCCGCTGTTGAGTGGGCTCTGCTGGTTGGAGTCCAGAACAGATGTAATGCCCTTGATCGCCGGTGCCTGATTTTGGTACCTAGGAGCAGCCGACCCAACGTCAGATTTACGGATAAAGTCTGCCTGTCCGTCCTGCTCGCTCGTAGCTGGGCGGTCCTTGGGCCCCGAGAGATAAACTCCGGCAGGCGACTGTGCCCGCCGTGCTGGATGTAACGCGTAGTCGAGGGGAATTCCAGCCGGAGGCGCTGTGCTTTCGGGTGTACTTGTCCACAGCTGCTTTCCGGCCTCGACCTGCGAAGCATCGGGAACGGGTGCGGGTGATCCTAAGACACTGTGCATGTTGACCGCCAACACTGCGAGTGCTGGTGCCAGAATCTCGCGAAAATGCATTTAATGCTCTTGTTTGTGTTCTACAGTGTAAAATGTATATATTTGGCGGTAGTTAGATTCGTGTTTTGGAATGCGTCATAGCATTGCTGGTATTTATACGCAAATGTCTTTTGAAAATATTTAGCGGCATGGTTAAAACAACAATATAGTCATCTAACATTGCTACCAAACCAGCTGCCACTGTCATTAGGTACTGTATAGTAAAAAAGATAACACAAGTACAGCTTGTGTCTCTAGCGATATTGAAAAGGCGCGTGATTGCAACACGGCTGAGCACGAAACAGGCTCCCTCATTTCTAACATACAACTACTGGTATATGTGTCAACATAGCCAGCTTTACATGTAGCAATTTAGGCTGTGGCAACGATAAGAAAAGTAGGGACACGTACGCGGCATATAGCCACGTCACGCTTTTGGGCACATGCTGGTCAAAATAGATGGCATTTGGTAATGAACTAGTCCATATACAATAATAACCATATGACTCGTTGTCGGGAACAAGCGGCAAAAAACGAGGGAGTCTGGTTGTGTCGGCTGGGCGAAAAGGCAATTAAAATATATTGGACGCCTGGTCGGTGCATGCCGAGCGTGAAAAACAAAAGCATATTTGACTTACCAACTGGATGAATGGATGATAGGAATTGCGTATCAGGAAATATGTTGTGATAATCTATCCGCAAAAGCGATTCGTCGTAAACTTTATAGTGCTGCGAGTTTATCGTGTGCAGAGAAATCCAGAATGCGCGGCTACGTAATGAAAATATTATTAAGGATATACAATCGACAAATTAGACGGAAAGAAATGCACGCAAGAGCAGTTAAACAATACGCCAGTGCATAAGCTCAAGAGAGGCGGGTCAAAAAGTAAATATCGTGGAGGGTTTAAGGATATATAAGCAGATGCACGTCGGCTAAAATGCAAGGAGAAAGAAAAATACCGAGCCGGAACTGCAAAAAGCAAGGCGTTCAAGGCTGAATGTTTCTCGGAATGCAATCGAGCAACTGACAAGCCGTAGCGCGGATGTAGTAATAAAAATGAGCAGGTTGGAAATAATAGTACGTGGGCAACACGGATGCTCTGTGCTTGCTCGCTATTCAAAATATGTTTAGGCCCGCTGGAGAATATGTGGTAAACCAAGCTTGGTGTTACAGTAACGCGTTTAAGAGGGGATGTGAATCAGGCTGTGTATAAACAGATCACATGCTTTTTGTGCCGAATACAAAGCTAGTCCCGGAAAACGTTACTGCGGAGAGAATAGAGAAAGCACAGTAGTCGGGAAAGGGAATAGAGGAAATGGTTCTCAAGATGCTGCGATTCACTGCTATTTGTTGGGTTTTAGCAGAAAAAGATAAACCGCCGTTCTTGTTTACATAAACTTTTGAAATGAGTGAGCCACTGTGTTGCAATTGTTCTCTTTGGCCCTGAACTATTCAGGAAAGACAGTGACAAACAATTACTCTGGACCAAGTGAGACCGCCACAAGCACAGTAGCATATTTAAGCAATATATGCATATGGGAATATTTTGCAAGTCGAGCAGAAAATATACTTACTGTTGAAAAAGATGACGCGTGAATGTGATATGTGTAACTGTGTATCCTAATAAAATGAGTAAAATTTATGCAAAATGCTATGTGATGCAGAAATGTACAAGAGAAAATAAAGTTGTGCAGAGTTGAAGAAGAGAAGAAACATAAAAGGCACCGGAAGGCACTGTATATAAACCTGGCATCGCCTAAAAGACAGACTAGCCCTTTCTTTTTCTTGGTTTATACAAAGTATTGCGTGTGCTTTTAATTAATAGACCACTACTATTTCCCGAGAACCGAGCAGCCAAGAAAATAATAAAAGAGGAAAGGAGACTCTTTAAGCTGATTGCCCGTGAAAACCCTTTATTTTAAAGCCATAAAAGAAATTAAAAAGCACAAAGCCTGGTCTTTTGCTTTAGCCTTTATTTTAGTGGCAGCTGCTAGCCTTTGGCTAGTTTTACCGACTTGGCGACAACGGCGAATACGCATGGCGCGTTTTGCCACAGATATACGATAGAGCTGAAGTTTATTTTTACTAGTCAAATGCTCAAAGTTAATATGCATATCGGCTCAAACTTGAAGAGAAGATAAATGTAAAGGCCAAAGAATATACATGATGGCACATATATTTCGCAATAATGTGAAAAGAGAACGTTTACGCGTCCCTTGATTTGCTAGCATCCAAGAGCGAGGATATATCTGACCGAATTCCATTCAGTATCTCGATAGTATCCAGTGTCTGGTCGCAAGCATTCTGTACGTCTCCGCGCAGCTTATCGAGCTCAATGCCCAGCTCAGTCTCCTCCTCATTACCTGCGCGTAATGGCGCCTTGTAACGATCAGCTGGCTTTGAACCCCTTGCGGCATTACCATCGCTAACATCTTCCTCGCCGCTATAGCTGTCTGCTGAAAACGCAGAGTCGGACGTGTCAGTGGGCGTAAAGTGCGGCATCTGCTCCTCGCCGTCTGAATTCATAACTGCGTGACGCTGATGCTCCATCAGCCAATTCATCCGTCTGCGCGCACGCAACTCGGCGCGCAAGGTAAGTCGCCGGTGCTCCAGCTCAACTTTACGCGACTCGAGGTGCTCAAGGCGCTGCTTTTTTCGCTCGCGCTTTCGGCGTGCTGCCAGCTTGTTCTTTTCGCGCTTGCGCTCAAGCATCTGCGCATATAAGCTTCCTTGTTCTCTCTCGGCGACTTCGCGGTTAGGCAGAATTGATCGCTGAGATTGACCATGCGGCGGTTGCTGCTGTTGTTGGTTGGGAGGATGTGACTACAGGATAAAACAGCACAGTTAGGAGCCAGCCACTCTAAGAAACAATATCAAACTACGCCTCAAAAGGATATGCTTGGTACAAGTATACGAGTGTCAAGTACAAGCCACTATCTGCTTGGCTGATATCATCCACCCAATTAAATTTAGCTTTAATCAATTGCTGACCCGCTAGAATGGATCCCAGGTACAATGTTCTGGTTTCTTGGACACAAAATACAGCTCAAAAAAATCCCCACGCAACCAAACGACTCGAGACCTTTGCGCTTGCAGAGGCCATAGCAAAAATTCTCAGAAATAAAATATAGCTTACCATTGGTGAGGCGCAGTCGAGTGTGATTCCTGCGCATAATCTTTGAGTGAGTGCCGACTAGGTGTCTATTTCAAAAAATCCTATTTGGGACAAGAAGAGTGTAGATTTTAAAAAGTGTTAGCTGCCATGATTTGCTTGCCAAAATCTTACTGTGCCTTGATCCAACTCCCACAAAAATCTGCAAAACATCAAATATTGGGTTCAGTCAGGCGTTCAGAAAGCATGACAATCTGCGCAAACAGTTGCTCTGTGGATTGGCAGTGTATAGTGGGTAGTTGACCCATCCACGGGTGCGAGCAAGGCGCAGCAACAACAGATTTTACGACAAAACGCTATTTTGTGGTTGGCTATACAATCGCTCATGATTGTGTCCTTGGATAGCAGTCATGAACTGTTAATTTGTCGTCGCCACGACCTTGCAGGAAAAATGCGCATGATTAATGAATGTGCTACTTACCACCATTCGTCTTTGCGTGACACTAAGAGACCACGTAATCAAGGGGAGAATAAAAAATCGGGGGAAAATAAAAAAATTAAGAATAGTAAAGCCAAAACGGGGATATTTCCCTGTTTACCAAAAACAGGGAATGCGTGCGCTTTAAACTTTGAAGCAAGACAACAAGCCACGGTAGCGCAGCTATTTTTTTTTAGCAAAAGACAAATCAAAAAGAACAAAAGTGATGGCTATATTACACATGAGCGCGAGCAAGCGGATTTTAATTTATAGTAATGAAATAGAAAATGGCGAGCGAAGGGGGAAGCAAAAGACAAAACAGCGATTGTCAGCGACTGTTTAATGTCACCATAGGCAAGGCAGCGCATAGTTTTCACGGAAAAATTAGATTAGACTAGAAAAAGGCTGTTCAAGTGTACTCGGTATCCATATTCTTTGCCGTTCTAGTTCCCATGTTTTTTGACCCTGGTTCTATTCACCATGGTGTTGAAAAATATCCTTGACAGTGCTCCAAAGATTGCCGGCCCCATGCATAGATGCGGACTCACAACCACTATTGCCTCTCCTCTTGCTGACTGGCTGCTGAATAATTCTGTGCTGCTTCTTCTTGGATTCCCTGGAAAATCCTTTGTTTTGGTTTATGCGCACGTCATGCGAAGCGTTTCTGCAAATACGCCAAACCCCCTCTCAAAAACCTCCAAGCAAATGCGCACAATTGTCATTTTTGAGAGAGTGTGCAGGCTCATTTGCCACGCTTCAACCCAACGCACGGATTATAGCCCTCTTTTGAGCCAGTCATTTTCGGTGCAACTTGACGGTGCGCATCACCAATTATTGTGCAAAAATAGCGGCGCCATGCATCAGGATGCGAAAAGACAAAACTAATTTGCATGATCCGCGCATTCGGTTTTTGCTTCAAAAGAAGCAGAATGTGGTTTGGCACTGAATATGGCCGCAATTGTTGTTAACAAAAGCCCACAAAACGACAGCAGCGTCTGGCGCTCAATGACAAACAAAAAACCTGGCAGTGTCACCTATTTTTTGCACAGCCTCTGTGGACAAATTGTATGACAGGCTGCTGCACGCCATCAAATTTAGAAGCAAAAATAGCCGTTGTGTGACTCAATGTGTCACTGAATCGCGAATGGCTTTTTGGGCTGAGTGATTCCCCTGCCCAAATGACTACCCTTGTTTGATGCCCAGCCACTGGCCTGCGTCTGTCCGCAACGCCCTTTTCTTGTCCACACGCGCTGCACATAAAATAGAATGTATTTGCTTGTCCATTCCATGCATATGTGAGAAATGACGTCGTCATTTCGGCGAATTTTTCAAGGCAATTCAACTTCTTTCGGCAAAGATTGCCGCCATGCTCACTCAAATGATTCGAGCTTCTCACCTGCACAATCTGTCACTCTTGTCGTCATTCATCGCACGTCACTTTTTTTGTCTGCTGCTGCATTGAGCCTGCACTTCCATTTTTAGCTTTTGGAAAAGGGGGCACAACGTCATCGGTCATTTTTTGTTGCTGAGAGAAACCACACATGTCATATCTACGTCATCGTGCTTGTCTTGTGAAGCCTCACCTGTCATCAATTGACATTTTCTAGATCCTTCCTGCCCGACCCACTCCCTTGGGTCGTCATTTCTCTTCACTCCGACTTTCACTCATCGAGCACTGTGCGTGTATATAAACCCGCCACTTTGGTCCTTTCTCTTGGCGTCTGCTGATTCTACCTCATTTTTCTTTAGCATGCCCTGATCAGCCAGCAAATTCCTTCCGAAATTTGACTTTTCCTGAGGTAAAACAAATACTGTTTGGCTTAATAAGCACTAGTTTAAGCTATAACTGTCGAGTCTCTATTTGTGCCAGTGTTGCAACCTTTGTTTCTACATGAGGGGAGGTAAGTGTTCTTGGATACTTTTCAAATCAGAAATCTCGCCTTTTACGATGTCCTATCGGTTACTGCACCTGCATCCCTCCCTTCCCCATCAACTTTTTTTTGATTAAATCTGAATGAGAGCCATAGCTTGAGCACAGCGAAGCTCGCCATAGCGCACACATTATCCTGTTGGGCCACGACGTTAGCCACTCTTCTGCTCTTTTTGCTTGGTCAACTTTAATTCTCAGTGCAGCTGGATAAGCATCTTGCTCACTACTTTATAGGTCGCTAGTTCCAGGCTCTTTAAGCGCATTTTCTTTTCATTTTCAGTTGCGTTATCCGGGATTGCTGGTCTGGTTTAGCTTATAAATATGAAACCAACCTTTTAATACTTTTGTATCTACCCGCCCAGCCTGCCACGCAACAAGGTGCAGCCACCCACCTAATCTACCCTTGTACTATTGTTGCAGAAATTCTTACTTTTGGCGATTCACATCTCAAAGCCTCAAACTTGTTTTGGTGGCCACTGGTTGAGAATACCATAGCAACATTTTTGCCCAGCGTTAGGGTATGAATAATTGCGTGTCGTTTTTGGCCCTATTTATTTTTCCTAATTATCGTTGTACTGACCAGTATTATTTTGTATTTTTATTTATATCTAGCGCCGATGGAATCGGGCAAGAGGAAGCAGACGCAGGGACAGACTGAGAAGCCAGCAAACAAAGGGCGAAACCTCCCTCACTCCCACGATGCCGAAGATGACGTGGATTTGGGCAGTATGTCGCCACAAAGCCGAAGGAGGTACCAAAGCCGCATGTCGTCTGCACGGCTGCGAGAGCGGCAGCGGCTGCGAATATCCGGCGCCGAAGAAGATGTGGCTCAGCTCGAGTCGTATGTGCGTTCTTTGCAAAACTCGATTGACTTTCACTACCAGAGCCAGGTGCAAGACGACCGCACTGGTGGCGAGTGCTTGAGCGACACTGATTCGGCATTGGCTCGGATTCCC
>JANBQW010000157.1:0-11767 GCA_027577515.1 Coemansia sp. RSA 678
TGAAAGCAATATGGAGGCTTTTCTCGTTAATTGTATTGAAAATGCAAGGTTCTAACTAATTACCATGCGATTTTTTTTGCCAATAAGCCACCTGCAAATGTCATTCTTCAAAAAGAACAATTTTTCTAAAAATGAACATTGTTTTGGTGCAACAGCTGCACCGTTTTTTATGCGTGCAAAGCATATGGTCAGCGGAAAATGCGACTATCAACAGGTGCACTGAAACCCTTACAGGGAAAAGGCAGTAGCCGTCTTCCAAAAATGTCCCTAGCCCGTTCTCGGATATAAATTATAGCATTTACAGGCGTATGCTTGCTTTTGTATCTGCCAAGCAACACAATTTTTCTCTATTCAAACAAAAAATTATTGACATCTTGCCCATCTTTCAATGCCATCACGTAAGTTTTTTATTGCATGGTCGTGCAAGTCTTGGCATTTAATAAGCCGAGACCATAAACAAACAAGCAGTTTGCTGATAATTCTCTATATTCAAGCACACGGTAGTTTACTCGTCTGTTAGCAACGGTCTTTCGTTAACCGCCGACTGGCTGTTCAAGGCACTGTGGCTAGTCGAGAGCGACCGGAACAACGCCAAAGTCGACACGTACCGAAAAGCACTGTGGCCCGAGATATCCGGCAATGTGCTCGAGCTAGGACCGGGATTCGCCGAATCACTCCGGTTCCTAACCCACGTAACCATAAGCGATGGATCCCACGTAGTCGACTCGAACACCATAACCTCGTACACGGCACTCGAGCCCAATGTGTTTTTGTACGACCAGCTGCACAAAAACGCCGAAACCAACGGGTTCTGTGTCGAGTACGACCATAAGAGTTACCCAAACTGCAAAGAACTTGGCACAATTCCCACTCGCGATAATATTGTTCCATTCAATATTGTTCGTGGCACGTTGGATGATCCGGATAATATTCCACAGTGCGTATTGGATAACGCGCCGTATGATACTGTGCTTACATCATTTTCCCTGTGCACTGTCAAAAACCCAGAGGCCACGATTAAGAACATTATTCGTTTGCTAAAGCCAGGTGGTGCTCATGTGTTTATTGAGCACGTTCGCCAGCCTCCTCCGGGTGACAAACGGGTTACTGAGGATAACAACGTAAACGCCGTGCTGTGGGGCAAGATTCAAGACTGGATAACGCCGCTTTGGTCGATTATCGGACATGGCTGCCATGTTAATCGCGAAACAGGCGAGACTATTGCCAAAATGGAAGGCTGGGAATCGGTTGAGTATAAGAACGTACGGCCGGTTATTGATCTGCAGTCTCGTATTATGCCTTTGTCAATTGGAAAGGCTATCAAGGCGACTAAATAAGCCTCGAATGTCTGTTTTATTTGTGTCAAGCTTTTTGTTGCATATAAACTGTATGCGTTATTTTTGAATACCGTTTATTTTATTCTTTTAAACATTGGCGTATTTGCACATTAGTGCAAAACATTTGGTTATAATAACGCATGTGATGTTTCCAAATGCTTAACACAAACTCTAACCACGGTCGCAATATTAGAAAAGTGGTAAATTATATTATGAAATTAGAATGCTGGTTTTCTGTGCCATAGTCGAGCCATTGAATGGAGTGTTATAAGGAATATCAAGCATTACTTTTTAAGAATAATAGTTTTAATAAATGAATTCAAGTGTAAAAATAAACTACTTTATCGTCTGTTTCATAAACAGAGGTGTCTTCATTCGAGTCATAGTTAGATGCATAATCATATTTATCTACTATTGATAGTATTTAGATTAAGACGCACATTTGTCAAATGCGGATAATTTTGCTTGTAAGTATCTATAAAGCTAGCTATAAATTTTTTTGGAACTTCAGTTGCCGTTAACTTTGTCAAATTTGGTAACTTTAGTAGCAAGCATTTGACAACATCAGCCTTCAGCTTTGCTTTACCCGGAATACCAAACCGTATGTCCACTGTTTTTGTGGAGATATTTAATAGCATTTTGTTTGTATCTGGAAGCTGACTAGGGTCTGGAACAACACTGCCTCTCATGCACTGACTGACTATTAGATTTTCACACTTTATCTCTACCAATCGGGAAAATCTGCCCAGATAAGCATACAATGCATTTAATGTCATATACCCACCAATATACAGCTTTGTAATATTGCCGCAAATAATATCGTGTGGGCTAATATTGAAATAATTATTTTCAATAGATAAATACACTTTAGTATACTTATTTATATTTGCCAGAATCCAATTAATTGATACTAGAAGCTCGTCTCTACTAGCCATAATATTCGAATTAATGTTCAAAGTCAAGTTTTCAACAGCTGGAAATGCAAACAATTCAGGAGACGTGAATAGTTCGTATAAAGCATTTATAACTAGTTTGTTCAAAGTAGCAGGTAGGCCTGCTGTGATATTCCACGGCATTACATATGTGCAAGATCCAATAATTAGTTCCTGGAGGCAAGGAAAATTCAGCTGATACACATTGTGAGTATTATCTTCCAGCGTGTTTAATTTGAATTGACCCACATGTAGTGTCTTTAAATTTGAAAACTCAATTACATTGCTTTGCTCACCAGCACAAAACGAGTTCCAGTATTTAGCATCAACCGCATCAACTATTTTTAGGCGTTCCAGTACGCATGGATTTATGGATGGTAGTTGATAGTTTTTTACCATGCTAAACTCAATGTCAACATGCTTTAGATTTGTAAATATGAGTTCGGACGGAACAATAATTGGATGTATACTTGTCAGTTCTTCCAACTTATTACTATATGCACCAGCAATATTGCCATAAAATACTTGAGCTATGGGGTTTACATTGGTTCCCTGAAAAGTTAGGTGTTCTATGCTAGGAAACAGCTGCGTAAACCTGTTGGCAATTTCTGAAATTACTTTTGTGTGAGGTTCAATATCTTTATGACTGCCTGTATATGTGCAAGTAAACATGGACATGCTGAGCGTATGGACATTTGGCCATATAGAAAATGCCGTACTGAAGTCATTTGCTATTTTAGCATGTCCAAGCAACGGTAAAATCTTGTAGTGAACACTAACATCAAGTTCTCTAACCAACTTGACACAGTTTTGAGACTGAATCAAGTCAACGTTTGTATCAACTTTTACAGCTGACAGGTTTTCTGCCAATTCATGGATAGAGTTATAGCTGTCATCCATAACCTTGTCATCATAACCAGAAGAAATAAATGCATATCTATATATAACCGGCAGAGCAGTACACCGCCATTCTTGGCATACTGCTAAAAACGCTAACCCCTCTTTGAATTTGCTCTCCTCAACAACTTGCGTGCGTAGTGCATAGCATACTATTTTATATATAATATCCGAGTGGAGAGCAGGGGTGATCATTTTATGTAACAAGTATGCAATAAATTGACAAGAGAAGCTAAAAAGGCTGGGAGGCGACAGAGACGTTGGCGCTTTAAAGATAGTTTATGTGTCACAGCAGAGACTTTCATGCTACCAAGAAATTCAATAAGTCAAAGAGCACCCATTTTTTTAACTGTACTTTGTAGTTTTGCTTCATCCAGTTTAATACAAAAATGGGCAAATTTGGAATAGCAAGTCCAACATTTGACATATTCATTGAGCATATTCTTTACCCTCCGCCCGGAGATCCGCTGGTGGTGGACGGCGGCCATATAAAGGGTGCGTTCTGGGCCGGATTGCAAAAGTTGGTCAGCCAGTTTGGAATTTTTTGGTTATGGGTGCTATAGTAGCTGTGAGACAGATACGTTGATTGCCGACATGCCAGGCTGGGACTCTGTCGAGTACAAATACGCGCGGGTTGATGGTGACATTTTGTCATACTTTTTGCCCATGGCATTAGGCAAGGCTATCAAGAGCAACCAGTGAATCTGGCCAGTTACTCATTTAAATCACTAGCAGTAGTTTTTATTAACCAGATAAACAAATACATAACTACTGATCAATTAGCTTGGTAAATGCAAACGGGCTTTTGGCAAACCAGCTAGCAATGACATCAAACCCTTCGTCGCTATGATGTAGCTTGTCAAAAAATGCATCATGCTGCTTGGCACTAATCTCTTGGGCCCGCCGCTGGTCCTCTAGCTTTTGATTCTCAGCCTGGCATCTGGGGCAGCTATCACCAATGTCACCCAGACAGCGCTGGTGGTACGAGTGCTTGCACAAAAAGTGGACACTAGGCAAATCCAGCGGCGCCATACATGAAGTGCACTTTGTGCTCTGAAATACAATAGGCTTGTTCTTTAGCGCATCCATCTTCTCGCTGTGTACCTTAAACTCTGACGTGTACGAGGCAATGGCGGCCTTGTTGTCCTCAATACGTTTGGACGTGGCATTGATTTGACGCATAATGTAGCCCCGCACCATACCCAGAGTCACACCCGATTGTTCCGAGTCTCCTAACGCCTGTAGCACACGCAGGGGCGACATGAGGTTGTGCTTCTCAATAGTCGACAGACAATCTGCCAACAGCTCTTCGTTGTCGGCAAGCTGCGGGTTGCGCGCAAGATAGTGCAAAGCCTTTATGTATAAATCGGGTTGGCTCTCGCCGTGCTCGTCGAGCAGCCGGCGCATGCTTGGCAGGCTATCGTGCTCGATATACAAGTCAAGCAAGGCAGCAATGTCGCCGCGCTGCTCGTAGAGCGCAGCAATGCCTTCAGTAAAGCCGTTAGATGCACACAGCACGTATGCACGCTCCCAGTCAATGTTGGTGCGTGGGTTACGAAGCAAATTCAGCGCGCGTTCCTTGGGCGTTTGCTTTTCAGACGGCGATGAAGATGAATTCAACTCGTGCAGAGGTGACTCGACGCTGCACAAATAAAGCTCCAGCAGAGTGTTCCATGCCGACTTCATGTCGCTGTCCTCCTCTGCAATAAGCTCTCGAGAGCTATCACTGGGAAGCCAGCGGCGGGTAATGATCCGCTCAAGGAATGCTGCCAGCCATGTCGGTTGATCGGCAAACAAATGCTGTATCCGTCGCATCGACAGCAGAGAAGTCGTATCGGCATACGGGGCTGGCATATCGTCATGCATCTCGTCAGCAGTAGCCGCTGCGGCACGAACATCCATCCCATTTAGGCACACGTCTACCAGAAGCTCGGTGGTCTCGCTGGGTAAACTTCCTAGACACCGACGCCCAAACTCGGCCAGATATGCCGAAATGTCAGTATCGCCTAGCTTGCGCATGTACTCTAGCGCTGCCTTTATATCGTCCTGGTCTTCAATCTTGAGCTTCAGGTACATGCCCGTTTTGGAGAACTTGTCGGCCAGATACAAAGCCTGTTCGTAAAACCCTGCCTGTCTGCAAACATGGATAGCAGTGTCGACATCAAACTGATAGTCTTCCTGTGTATGAATAAACTGGTTGAGCCGCTCTTCGTCGCGCAGCTTGGTGTAGCAATTCAACAACAGCGTAGTGTGATCTGAAGTCGCCATTCCGGCAGTGTGGAGCTCCTGCAGATAGCTAGTCAGATTGTTTAGGCGTTGCGCGTCCAGGTACTTGCGGATAATGTACGAGGGCTCCACAACCCCAATCGTCTGCACGTACTGCAACATTGCCGAGTCAAAGTCGTCCTTGCTATATAGCCAGTCGCCGTACCGCTTGTATATCCCAGCCACACTCGCCATGTCGTAGTTTCCGTTTTGTGCCATCTTCACCGCCAGTGGATACAAATTTTGCCGGTACAGAATATCCAGTCTCTCAAGCAAGTCCTTTTCAGAAAAGAAGTCCATTGTGCCGTGTCCTCCAAGTACAAATATGCTGCCCCACTCGGTCGCCACCCCGCGCACGCCGCCTGGCACCACACCTGTGTATGCCACCAGCTTGTTCTTTGTATCGAGGATAGTGAATGTCGTTGGATCGTTGTATGAATATACACGGCTCTCTGTCGCGTCTACTGGCGTGCGATCATCTCCATTAGCCAGATTCGGCGCCATGCTCGACGGCGCTGCCGTTGCCAGTAGTAAATAATGCTTAAAGCGCCGTAGCAACACTTTGGGCGCATCGAATGCAAAGCATGGGCCGCGGCCATCGACTGTATACGTATAGATTGCCTCGTCGCGGGCTACAATCAGCTCGTCCTCTTCGTTCATCAAGGAGCAGCCAATACCACATCCACGCTCTTCAAGCACGGCTGGCTCACTTTTACTGGCTGATGTGTCAAAGACCATCGTTTGAGCGGTGGTTGTGGCAAACAGTGTAACTCTGGTGCCCGCAGCATCGGCTATAAAGTGCAGGTTGGTGACGGGCTCGGGAGCCACATGCAGCGTGCGCTGCTTGGTTGATTTGCTCTTGAGAATGTTTCCGCGAATCAACACCATGTGGCCGCCGGCAAACCCAAGCGCAATCTGGCTAATTGACGGTGTTGCTGCTACAGCTGTTAGCGGATATGGCGTTGATGTCGGCTGCTGGTACTTTACAACCACAGGTTGTGTGTCTTCGTGTCGCAGCAAGCTGTCCACAGACCACAGCTTGATGGCTGGTCGGCTGGTCGCTGCCGACACGTTTTCTTCAACCGTCAGCAACGTACGTGTTTGGTGAATGTGCAGCATCTGGGTAATTCGCATTCCGTGCGCATCACTGGCGGCCATGAACGAACGAACGACAAGCTTCCGGTTGACAATGTGAATGAAGCCTGCCGAGTCGGCCAGAAATATGAGGTCGCCGCCATTCGATGCCATCAACAGGTCGGGCTGCCCGAACGCCTCGGGCAGGTCCTTCAGGGACTCGCGCTTAAAAAAGTGAAATTGCCGCAGCTGAAAGCTCGCCATTTTGCAAATGCAAAACTAAAAGATGAAAATGAAAGAGAACAGCAATGCAGCTTGAGTTTCGAAAGACAAAACAATTAATCATGTGGTTAATATCAAAAATGAAACATTGAAAAATTAGTTTGTCTTGGCCTTGTTCTTGTTCGTGGTCGGATATAGCGTGTAGTAGGCGGCTTTGAGGATTTGGCGCAACCAAATGACGTTAAGTGTGGTCAATGTGATACCCAATATAGCATAAAACACAGCGTATGGGTAAAATGCATGCCCAGTGCGTTTATGATACACGTCTATAACCAGCCGAGCCGAGTGGTAGGCCTCAAAGCCAATCCGAATGCCAACATAAGTGACTAGAAAAATTAAAAAGTTTACTTTGTAGAGCAGCGTGTTCGAGTAGCCAGCAAACTTGAGCAGGTGGCGGATGTGAAGAAAGACAGAGCTCAGTTCGGGCAATAAATAGGGGATGGCATAAAACTGCAAATGGCGTGATATCACAATCAGCAGACCAAAGACACCTAGACTACCGTGTATTAGATACATGTAGCCATAGTCGGCAAAGTTGATAATGCATGTTGACAGATCCCACATGTAGTAGCCCATGGCAACAGCTAGATAGTACTCAAAGTTCTGGTTAAATCCATCCATTTTGTTATCGTTGAGTACAGGATGGTTGATAAAGGCCAGGATAAAGAACGAGTCGTAGATGGAGTGGACAAGTGTGGTTAGCGACACACACCATGCGTGCTTGTCGGTTGTACTAAGCCGTCCATAAGCGTTTGGGAATAGCAACTTTGATGCCAGTGGCAGCAGCCGAAGCAAAACAATGTGGCCCAGCAGCGATGCAGCAATCACCCGCCAGTAAGCTCCAACGCCCGAAAGACGTAATGGGTCAAATGCAGCATGAACCCATGGGTCAATGCTATCCAGCATCATGTTTCCTCCCGATATTAGTGAGCTGATCATGCCAAAAACTATACGAATAATTGCAAAAGTTTAGAAAAGAAAAAAGAGATAGTAACACGATTGCTAGCAAAGGCGCCCTTAATAAACTCAGCCACACAGATAAATGAACGGTTGTAAATTTAGCAGCCATGCCACTCGGCGAATAAAGCTTCCAACCTGGTTATGGACAGATTTGACGCTCAATAAATTTTGGATTGTGGATATCTTCATCAATTGGCTATATACTCTAAATAGCGCTAGAAGTTTGCTACATTCATGTTATATCTATTGCTTAACTTGATCGGGGTGTAGAATTTATAGTTGTTTGTAAAATAATTGGACAGTTATGTGTGTCTGTAGTAGATTTGTGTTTAACATTGGTTACACTGTTAAGCCCCATCAAAGAACAATATTTGTCGTTGCTACATTACCACAGCTTGCTCAGCTTTTTCAATAGTCTGTACAACATAACACTTTAGATCTTTCAATAGTCGCCGACGTAATAATGTAATAGTGTGCTTCAAAAATCAATGTGCAAAGATACACAATACTAAGCAAAAAGCGCTAAAGCTTCTTCTTCTTGGCTGCAGGGCTTGCACCGACCTTTTCTGCAGAGGCATTGGCTGGCTTTCCAGCTCCACCAAGGACCTTGCGCCGCTGGCGGATCATGTGCGTGTAGAGCTTGTATAGCACTGGCGGATAGTTCACCATATTGACAATAAAGAATGTCTTGAGCAGCGGATGAATAGTGGCTGCGTGTGGCAGCGCTGCCCACATTTCAAGCAACTCGCCAGTCACGCCAGCCGGATATAGCACATAGAACAGCGTATACCGCAGATACAAAAGTGCTGGCACTTCAATATCAAGCAGCGACAGTGTGTAGTGGCTATAGCGCACGCATTCGGTAATTGACCACGCAAACACCATCAGCACAAGTGCAGGCGACGCGCGAATCTCTGGATAATCAAACATGTACAACGTGCCCCACACCAACAGCAGACGTGAGTACACTTGCATAAGTGCTGTCAGCACACCAGACCGAACCAGTCCTACTAGTGAATGCACAACCTCTAGCATTGCACCGGTTTGAACGCAAATAAGCGGATAGCCGATGCGATCAAATAGTCCGCTGAGGTCGGTTCCGTGGTCGAGCAAGTACAGAACTGTCTGCACTAGCACATATCCCCAGCCTACAAACGATGCTGCGTTGTACGCAACCAGATACGACTCAACAACACCGTTGCTCTTGGTTGCTGCCATGACAAGTGTATTAAATGCAACGACGGTGAATAAAAAAACTGTTGCAATAGCTATGGAAACCAATAAAGAAGAGAAAATGAGCTGCCCAATTTGCCAGATCCGTTTGTCCTTTGGACCCTGTTCACGTGATTCCAGCACATTTATTGTCTGGCTGACGTGTTACTCCTAGCTCTTCTCAGCTGGCGTTTATTTCTGTGCTAATCACTGCTTACCGTATCTGCTGTTATTGCATTTCGACTTGGACAGTAGCTGCGTACTTGACAATGAGCGGCATTTCCCCGTTTCAGTTTCCCGAAATCCACAGCTTCCCGCCATTCTTCACGTAAGCGCATTGTAACTTGGGAGTTCTAGTAGCACGGCGGTAGTAGCCGTGTAGAATGCCGTCTACCTTCAGCCACTAACATTGCGTCTTAGAGTGCTTGTAGCCAGCAACCAAACGAGGACACATGGAAAGAACAGCGGCGATTATGGTGTGATCTAATACTCGCGTACTACCGACACCACCGGCTCTGTCAACTGTCGCTGGCAGAGGCAGTGACCGAGTCGCCATTTAATAACCGACAGATACATCGCGCACTACGCACCGACACACTTCGCGAAGTTGTCGACGAGCTGGTAAAGCAGGGTAAGGAATGAAATATATGGCACAGCAGCTATACCCCACACGCTACATGGCAGTATTTATCAACGTTACATTCGAATATGCTAGGTCACGCAGTCTGGTCGGGTCCAAAAGGCACAAAGGAAACATGTCTTGTATACTGGCGCAAGCCGGATGTATGGGCTAATATGATACACCAATGGGCCACCGATCGAGGGTTTTGCAACACAGTGCTGACACTGTACGAGCTGGCAAATGGCGACGACACGGTTGGACAGGGTAAGTAATAACCAACTATACTCTAATTGCATATCCGCTACACGGATTGTTCCAGGCTTGAAGCTAACTACACAAGAACAAGTTGTCTGTAGAATTTTATAACCTCGATCCAGCCACTCTCCGCCGCTCGCTCGAGGTGCTGCAGAGCCAAGGCCGGGCGCAGCTGTTTGTTGGCTCATCGGACGACGACACAGGTGTCAAGCTATTCCCGTAGTTAATCACATGATAGATCTATCAAAGCTTGTAGACACGGCTCGGCTCGGCTTGCGATAGTTGAAAATTTTTCATCTTATTGATGAGGGGTTTGGAAATGGCTTGGGCTCTTTCTCTATCAAAACATTGAGCTGTGCAGCCTGCCTCTACTTTATCCCCTTTCACACTTTATTATATTAGTTACTCAACACTCGAGGTATGTATGGTTTGTGATTTGGCAATTTGCAGAATATGTGCCACCACAGCTATTGCCACTGGTGCTTATTGTGTGCGAATCTGGGTTTGGCGAATTCAGCTCATCTTCAGCCCCGCCGTTGTCAGTTTGCTCGTTCAGTCTTTCTCATGCATGTGATAATACTGAGTCTCCGATCTGGACTATACGGTTCTATTGCTAATTGCATTATGTCTTTGCTATGTAGTCAACAATAAGTAGCCATGGCCGACGCGAACGAGCACGATGTCACCTTTGAGTCCGCCGATTCCGGTTCGGCGAAGACCTTCCCTCTGCAGTGCTCTGCTCTGCGCAAGAACGGTCACGTTGTGATTAAGGGTCGCCCCTGCAAGATTATTGACATGTCGACCTCCAAGACCGGCAAGCACGGTCACGCCAAGGTCAACCTTGTCGCTACCGACATCTTCACTGGCAGAAAGTACGAGGATCTGTCGCCGTCGACCCATAACATGGATGTCCCGATTATCCAGCGCATGGAGTACATTCTCATTGACATTGAGAGGAACACGAACGACGAGGCCAAGGGCAGAGGATTCCTCAGCCTGATGATGGAGGACGGTTCGATGAAGGAGGATGTCAAGGTTCCCGATAGCGAGATCGGCGATAAGATTATTGCTGACTTTGAGCAGGGTCTGGAGCTGATGGTTACCGTTGTTTCGGCCATGGGTGAGGAGCACGCCATGTCGCACAAGGAGACCCCGAAGGGTAGCAACTAAAGTGTTTTTACTTTTGAAAGCTTATAAATATTTATAAACGCTGACCCACATTTTGGTCTACGCTATCTAGAAAGATGGGGTTGCTGCACTGACGAGACTGCTCCAGCCACCTTCTGGCTCTTTGGCATCGCGAAACATGAGCGAAATCCGACGAGCTTTAGCCACTGGCTGGCCCATCCACGCCCTTTGACTTGGATCAACAGTAATCTCGTGTGTGAATTGGTACCGAATCCGATTGGTCATAAAGTACAAGGATTTTGGTGACAGTAGCACATCCACGCGCACGCTCGGGTCGTTGACATGTTTAAACGTGCTGACTGCCGGTCCCAGCAGGCACAGCCCGCCAACAACAAACCCCGAGTACTCGGGATTATCCACATGTGGCAGAATCTCGCCATCTTCGTGGAGATCCAGTATGTGCGGCGGCAGCCACGTAAAGCTGGCTGGAAACAAGTCCCAAACGCGGTCAAGAATGTGGCGGATCTGGCCGTCGTACTTGCCAACGGTAGTCCACCCCGCTGACTTGCCGTTCGATGCGCGGTCGGGGAGATCAACTGGATCTGGATCAACTGCACGGTCCATAGCCTGGGAAACACGTCCAGCCACTCCGCGTTTGTGTGGCAGCCATGCGCTGACCGAGCACTCGCGGTAGTTGTTTATTCTTTTGTCAAAGTGGCCCATCTCGTAGGTGTTGGCCAGCCGCTTCAGTTTCTTGTTGCAGCTACGCACCAGCAGATCATGCTCGTCGTCGCTGATAAAGT
>JANBQW010000158.1:0-11720 GCA_027577515.1 Coemansia sp. RSA 678
ACATAATATTTCCGGCCAGTTAAAGCTGAATTTGGAAAAATTCTTTATGGCTAACTCAAGATCACCCGCCAGGGTGATGCTCCCCGGTCTCTTGGCAGAAAGCCTGACCAAAGAAACGCCCTCGGGCTCGCTTACGTCACACACAGCTCAACTGGCTCGGCTGCCAATGCGAGCCGAGTCTGTTTGCCGTTTATGAATGTTTGTTTCTGTATACTCTCGTTGTTCCGCAGTGCTCCGATTCTCTTTTTAAATCATAGACTTTGAATTCAACGTCACACGAGACTTTTACCTCTGCTGTTTGGCTTCCAAAAAAGACACTTGCGGAATGGCTGCATTCACTGTTGAATTGGGCTCCGGACGACGCGTCACAGTGCGGCCAGCGCCCTCCGACACGTTGCAGAGCGTAGTGGTTACGGCATGCAAGCAGCTGCCCAACGCCAAACCGGCCGAGTCGTATGAACTGGTACATAAGAACTCGGTGCTGCCGCTGTCGACAATTGTGCGTTTGGCTAATTTGCCACAGGGCGCAACGCTTGAGCTGCGTCTTGTGTCGTCGGCCACTGCGCGTGCCCAGGCCTCCGCCGTGATCAAAGTTGCGCTGCAGATTGTCGGTGCCGGTCGCATTATCGACGACTTTGCGCCCACCGCCACGCTATGGGACGTACTGGTCACAGCTGAGCGTCGGTCATCGGGTACGCTGAATCTGACTGCCCGTTTCGTGGCACCAGAGAAAACTGCCGCTCAGCGCATTTCCCGCGGTATGTCGGGATTCTTAAAGGACTTGTATACATCCAACATGCAGTCAGACTCTGCGCCGAACCCTGCGCCAAGCCCTGCCGAAAACGACGTTATTTATCAGCAGCCCGTCGTTGTGCTGCTCAACAAAGAGTATGCGACAAATGATATCCTGCAGGCCACGACACTGCGGTCGCTGGGCTTTACGGGCGGCAGCCTTATGGTGCGGCTGTCGTTTCGGGATACCCCCGCAAGCATGGATGATATGCACCGTGCTGCCAGCACCACGACGACTCCGCCCATGTCGCCGGATAGCCCTGCGACGCAGCCGCTGAGCTTTGGCTGCCATAGCAAGCAGCCTGTCAAAGAATCGGATGAAGGTGATCGGAACCAGGACAACAAACCACTACAAGCGGCTGAACCGTGTGATTCAGATGTTGCTGTTGCACAAAATGAAGCAAGCTCTGAGCCAAGAGGTTTATGCTCCGAGCCAAGAGGTTTATGCTCCGAGCCAAGAGGTTTATGCTCCGAGCCAAGAGGTTTATGCTCTGAGCCAAATGGTTTATGCTCTGAGCCTAACCCTACAAAAGATACCCAAGTGATCAAACCGACCGAAACCAAGACCAAACCGTCAGATACTCACACCATCCGCGTATTCGATGCTCCGACAGCTAACACTTCTTCGCTGGCTTCGCGAATCGAGCTGCCCGAGTCGTTTTATGATATTGGTAATGATGACGTCAAGCTGTTGGTCAGTGCACAACGCGCGCGCCAAACTGAGTCTGAGCGCGGGTTCGCATCACGGCAGGCACACGAGGCTGCCGCCCTGCAACGCCGTGCTGCGTTTATTGATCGATACCCCGAGACCGCCATTCGCTTCCGGTTCCCCGACCAGGTCCAGATCCAAGCATCGTTTGCATCCTCTGCCCCGGTGTCTGAGCTTTACAAGTTTGTTTCGCGTGCACTGCGTGACCCGCATTTGCTGCAAACGTTGTTTGTGCAGCCGCCGGTTCAGAATTTGGATCCACAAAGTGCCAAGTCGCTGTTGGACGCCAAACTCACGCCGGCTGCCGTCGTGCACGTGCGGTTGTCAAAAGATGCAGGTTTGCGGCCCGAGACACTTTCATTGCTGCACCCGGCCACGAGTGCGCTGGCTGAGCCGCTTGAGATTCCAGTTGTGGCGGCGGCCCCGAGCAGCACACAATCGCCGATAGTGCAGGCGCCACTTGTGTCGTCATCATCGCAAAGTCCGAGCGCTCACAAACAAGAATCAAAGACGGAATCAAAGACAAACGAGAAACAAGGTGCGCCAAAGCTGCCAAAGTGGCTGCTAGCTGGCCAACGGCGCTCGTAAAATATTTAATTAATTTGCCATACACTTTACCATATATTCCGAGACGAGGGAAAATTGTTTATCCGCACGACCAAATAGTCTGTAAATCATGACAAATGGCGCAAAAAGCTCCCTATCCCACGCATAAAGTGCAGAGTTAGTGCCCAGTGACACTTGATGACTCGAACGACCCTTTCCGCAGCGCCCAATAAGCACCGTGGGCTTCCTTTTACGCAATCTCCCCAAATCTACGATAGGCAACCGAGTTAAACTATAAAAGAGTGATAGGCTCCTGCAACACAGTTTTCTCTTTATCTTTACACTTGCTCTACTTTTCATTGTATTGTTATTAGCTACATATTTATTTCTACAAGCAACAAACTATGGCATCAACGCAAAGCCGATCAGCCGATAACACGGATGTATCAGTCTTCCGTACCGGCAACAGTGGACGGAGAGAGGACGTAAAGGAAACACCGCTGCCGTGGAACAAACTTTCAGTTCTTTTGGCGGTTCGCTTGTCTGAGCCCATCAACTCAACGCTTATTCTGCCGTTTGTATACCAGGCAAGTATTGCTCTTTGACTAACACGCTACATATGTTTAATGCCTGTGCACCTCGATAAAATTATCTGCGGCATGAACAAGTCATGCATTTGGTGCACAAATCAAGCCTTTACTCATTCTACCACCTATACCGGGCTACAATAATGCAGGCTCTACATTTGCATCCATTGCTTATATTGATATATGCACTAGTCACATATTCGTTTGCATACGCTAAATTATTTTCACATATGTTGCCAATATATGTACAATAGATGGTAGCCGATTTCAACGTGGCCAAGAGTCCCAAAGACATTGCATTCTACGCTAGCCTGTTGGCAGCTGCGTTCCCCATATGCCAGATGATGACCATTATGTACTGGAGCCGGTTGTCAGATCGCATTGGCCGCCGACCCGTGCTGATGATTGGACTATTTGGATACCTCGTGTCGTTTTTAATGTTTGGCATTTGCCGCTCGTTCTACTGGGCGTTATTTGCACGATGCATCAACGGGCTGCTAGCTGGCAACGTTGCTGTTATAAAGTCGGTGTTTGCTGAAATATCCGACGACACGAACCGTCCGCGCATGATGGCATTGTTGCCGCTCATGTGGAATCTTGGTTCTGTTGGCGGCGCTGCCATTGGCGGTATATTTGCCGACCCGACACATCAGTATCCACGCATATTCGGCCATATGGAAATATTCCGTGTGTTCCCGTATCTGCTGCCGTGCCTGATCGGCTGCTCGATAACTGTGTTTGGTCTCGTAATGGGTATCTTTAAAATGGAGGAGACTCTGGTGCGCGAGCCGGCATCTCAAACAATGGATACTCGCATGTCACCTACCTCCCCATCGTCATCAACATCGACTTTGGCTACAGAGTCCACACAACTTTTAACTGAATCTGCCCAGCAAAAGCAACGCTCGATGCGGGAGCTGTTGACGCCCACTGTTGTACGGGTAATGGCGACTAATGTAGTCATGGGCCTGGGCGTAGCTATGAGTGACCAGGCATACCCGATCTTTGCCGCATCAGACCTCAGCGATGGCGGGCTGGGGTTTGCTGCTCGCGGAATTGGCTTTTCGCTAGCTGTTTCCGGCGTTGCTGTCATGTACTTGCAACTTGTTGCGTATCCCAAGCTTGAGCGCAAGTATGGCGCACTCGACTGCTACCAGCGCGGCCAGCGAATGCTAATTCCGGTATATCTAGCCATTCCGTTCCTGTCTCTGCTCACATCCCGTCTGAAAGAATCCATCGATGCAAGCACTCATATTTCGAGTTTGCCGTCGTGGATGCCACATGTGCTTGGCGAGTACACGTTGTGGCTGCTGCTTGTTCTGTTGCTGCTGGCTCGGACCACGGGGACTGTGCTTGCATTTACAAGTATCAATCTATTGACTGTCAATTTGGCGCCCAGCAAGTCTGAGCTAGGGTTTATGAACGGCACTCAACAGCTGGCCATGACGACCACACGAATTGCAGGGCCAATCATGGCCGGCGTCATCTGGACGTGGTCCATCAAGCACAGCCTTCCTTACCCGTTCAACTCGCACATGGTGTGGGTCGTGTGCGCTGCACTCACTGCGCTGTCGCTGCGCATGTCACATAAAATACCTGAATCGGTAAACACTTTTGCCGCGGGAAACAACAAGCGCGACACTGCCAATGATGTGTGATCATCTGCAACTAAAGCTGTACAGTGACTACATACAGAACACTGAGTGTATCACAACCGGTTTGTCATGTAAAATGTATCCTTTTGTCCAGAAAAGCAAACCAAAGGGTGTGCTGCGGTTCTTTGTTTTCTTTGCAGACTCGAAAATGCTGGGTATCCTTTCAAACCATGCACGCAGCTCTCTTTGTATTTCTGGCTTTTGGTGTAAGCCATAGCTTGCTTTGCATTGGGGAGCATTGCCTATAAAAAAGCAAAGACTCGTTTTAGGATTTCAATATTTCTCTCCTCGCTTTAGTCCTTTATTCATCAAATTTACAATTATATGCATCCCAGGAGCAGCAATCGCCACGGCGATGCAGACTCTGAAGCAGAGGCCTCGACCAGCCTGCCAACTACTACTGGAGCTCCAAAAGAGACGCCGTTGCCGTGGACCCAGCTCAGCGCTCTCTTGGCTGTACGTCTTGCCGAGCCCATCAATTTCACGCTAGTGATGCCGTTTATTTACAAGGTAACTATCAAAGCCCAGAATACATACAGACATGATGAGCTTGCAAAACTTCAATTATTATAACAAGATAATAGCAATATATTGAATTAATAAGATCGGAAAAAGGCCCAGTTCACTAGCTTGGGCCGCTATCCATTCGGAAAACAACTTGGTCCTTGATCCGTAGTCGTGATCCAAAGAAGATCTGTGATTTAACAGATGCCCTGTTAAAATCATTAACCATATTTATTCGTTGTAGATGGTTGAAGGCTTTGACGTGGTCAAGAACCCGCAAGATGTGTCGTTTTACGCCGGACTGTTGCTCACATCATACTCTATCTGCCAAGCAATTACGACCATGTACTGGGGTCCGCTCTCTGACCGCATAGGACGTCGGCCGACGCTTCTGATGGGATTGACAGGCGACCTTGCAACATTTGTGCTGTTTGGCTTGTCCAAATCGTACAAATGGGCCATTATTACCCGCTCATTGAATGGTTTCTTTGCTGGAAACTCGGCCGTTGTAAAATCGGTAGTTGCTGAAATAGCTGATGACACGAACAGACCGCGCATGATGGCGCTGTTGCCGCTCATGTGGAACATTGGCGCTGTGGCCGGCGCTGCTGTTGGTGGATTGCTCGCCGATCCAGCAAACCAGTACCCAAGCATCTTTGGCCGCTTTGACATTCTCCGTACATACCCATATCTGCTCCCATGTTTGGTCGGATCTCTAACCACTACATTTGGCCTAATTGTTGGGCTATTCAAGCTTAAGGAAACGCTAGTTATTGAGCCAGCCGTTCCTGATGTAGTCGCTCAAGAAACTAGTATTGCAACCGAAGCTACACCACTCGTCTCCACAGCTCCTCAGCAACATGGCGAACCGCTGCCAGCACAGTCAATGCTGTCTTTGCTGACTCCCACATGCAAGTTTGTGATGGCGACAAACCTGCTCATGTGTCTGGCCATTGCCATGGGAGACCAAATTTACCCAATCTTTGCTGCCAGTGCGCCTGCAGACGGTGGCCTGGGCTTTAGCACTCGGGACATTGGAATTTCGCTGTCCATTTCAAGTGTTGCCGTGCTTTACTTGCAACTAGTCGCATACCCAAAGTTGGCGCACAAGTATGGCGCCCTCACTTGCTGCCAAATGGGGCTCAAAATCATGACTCCATTCTTCTTTGCCATGCCGTTCTTGTCACTTTTATCGTCCAGCATCGAAAACATGATTGCAGGCAAAACTTTTACGCGCTTGCCAATGCCCACAGATTGGATGTCATTTGTGGGCTTTGAGTATTGCATGCTGTGGATACTCCTCATTGCACTCCTGCTTGTGCGTATTACAGGAAACGTACTGGCATTTACTAGTATTAATCTTTTGGTGTCCAACATTGCGCCATCAAAGGCAACGCTTGGTGCAATGAATGGCATGCAACAGTTGGGTGCAACATGTGTGCGAATTGTTGGTCCACTCATTTCAGGAACACTTTGGAGTTGGTCGATAAAGCACAGTTTGCCTTTCCCGTTCAACTCACATTTTGTGTGGATTCTTTGCAGCTGTTGTATGGCTATTTCGTGGTGGATGTCACTAAAGCTTCCTAGCTCGGTAAACGTTTTTGCTTCTGGACAAACCAGACGATAATTTTATTTAGATTTAAATTATCAAACTTGTTTTATTTTTGATCTCAATATAGCCATGATCACAGTAAGTGAGAGCTGCTGATAATACTTTTCTATATGGCTAGTTAAATTAAAATAAACACCACTATTAGTTGCCCCGCCCTTTATTCTACAAGACCATGTATAAAACACGGAAAACGCAGCGCCAGTGAGGTTAATTCTAGCTCATTTTCTTGCAAATTTGCATATTGTAAATGTTTTCAAACTTAATCATTACTGCTGAGTCGTTTATTAATAGAAAATAATTCCATAGTGAACAAGACAAGGATTGAGCGGTGCCAGATTTATGGTTTATGCATTACACTATTTAAGGTAGTTTTGGGAGAATATGGCTATATATGGTTGGACTGAGAAAGATGCAAAATACACACTGCATTTTTGATACTTATGCGTCATTTTGTTTTATTTCTACCCGGGGGTTATGTATTTGCCTTGCTACTATATTTAATGTATGGTACAACTGACTGGCTTTAATTTTTACTTGAAATGCTGAGTTTTTGGATTGGGTTGCAGTGGTGTTAGTTTTTAAACCAAAAAATATGTAATGTTCACTGCATAAACTTTTACCTATTTATAACCATACCTTAGAGGAGGTATCTTGTGCGGGCAAATAAATATGCAGATATAACATAACCCATATTACTCTGCTATATGGCGCCGTAGAAGTTGATTCATTAATTAGCTTACAGTTGTATATAGCTTAGGTAGCTCTGGTAAATCTTTTGTTATACAATGCCTATTTTTATTAAAAAGGGACGGACTATTAAAGAAATTAAGAAAAAGAAACTATGTTCACGAGAGCTAAAATAAGAAGAAAAGGTTCTCACTGCTTGTGAACAGCACTATACAAAGCGTAACTTCATTGTCTTACAAGTGGCTCATGGTCAAGAAACGAGCTCTGATTTCTTTAGATACTCGGTCGGTTTTTTTACTTTAGGTTATACTACTACTATTATTGACATATTTTAAATGTCAGAACTAGAAGACGAGCAACCAAGCAGTGGCACAGCTATACCAAAGAAAACACCGCTGCCATGGACCCAGCTTTTTCCGCTTCTAGCTATTCGTGTAGCTGAGCCCGTGAACATGACTCTTTGTATGCCGTTTCTATACAAGGTATGTTTCAAAGAAGAATTTCCAAGTCATTGCTTTATTAGCTAACAGGAACTACACGATTTAATGGTAGATGGTCAAAGGATTTGACGTGGTCAAGAACCCACAAGATGTGTCGTTTTATGCTGGACTGTTGCTCTCATCGTACGCTATCAGCCAAGCAATTACTATCATGTACTGGGGTCCGCTCTCTGACCGCATAGGACGTCGGCCGACGCTTCTGATGGGATTGACAGGCGACCTTGCAACATTTGTGCTGTTTGGCTTGTCCAAATCGTACAAATGGGCCATTATTACCCGCTCATTGAATGGTTTCTTTGCTGGAAACTCGGCCGTTGTAAAATCGGTAGTTGCTGAAATAGCTGATGACACGAACAGACCGCGCATGATGGCGCTGTTGCCGCTTATGTGGAACATTGGCGCTGTGGCCGGCGCTGCTGTTGGTGGATTGCTCGCCGATCCAGCAAACCAGTACCCAAGCATCTTTGGCCGCTTTGACATTCTCCGTACATACCCGTATCTGCTCCCATGTTTGGTCGGATCTCTAACCACTACATTTGGCCTAATTGTTGGGCTATTCAAGCTTAAGGAAACACTAGTTATTGAGCCAGCCGTTCCTGATGTAGTCGCTCAAGAAACTAGTATTGCAACCGAAGCTACACCACTCGTCTCCACAGCTCCTCAGCAACATGGCGAACCGCTGCCAGCACAGTCGATGCTGTCTTTGTTGACTCCCACATGCAAGTTCGTGATGGCAACAAACGTGCTCATGTGTCTGGCCATTGCCATGGGAGACCAAATTTACCCAATCTTTGCTGCCAGTGCGCCTGCAGACGGTGGCCTGGGCTTTAGCACTCGGGACATTGGAATTTCGCTGTCCATTTCAAGTGTTGCTGTGCTTTACTTGCAACTAGTCGCATACCCAAAGTTGGCGCACAAGTATGGCGCCCTCACTTGCTGCCAAATGGGGCTCAAAATCATGACTCCGTTCTTCTTTGCCATGCCGTTCTTGTCGCTTTTATCGTCCAGCATCGAAAACATGATTGCAGGCAAAACTTTTACGCGCTTGCCAATGCCCACAGATTGGATGTCATTTGTGGGCTTTGAGTATTGCATGCTGTGGATACTCCTCATTGCACTCCTGCTTGTGCGTATTACAGGAAATGTACTGGCGTTTACTAGTCTGAATCTTTTGGTGTCCAACATTGCACCATCAAAGGCAATGCTTGGTACTATGAATAGTGTGCAACAGTTGGGCACCACAAGTATGTGGATTGTTGGTCCGCTCATCTCAGGAACACTTTGGAGTTGGTCGATAAAGCACAGTTTGCCTTTCCCGTTCAACTCACATTTTGTGTGGATTCTTTGCAGCTGTTTTATGGCTATTTCGTGGTGGATGTCACTAAAGCTTCCTAACTCGGTAAACGTTTTTGCTTCTGGCCAAACCAGACGATAATTACATTCTTGTAGTTTTAATATATTTTCCATACTTTAAAGAATTATATAAAGATCTTATCTAGTACTGATAACCTAGTGTAATGTGGGCTTGACTCATGCACCATATGATTCACATGATCGATACATAACTAACACACTTTTACAATTTAGATAAATTGCTAGAGCATAATTATTTTATAAATGACTCATGGTTGAAAAACGGGCTCTAATCCCTTAAGAGACTCGGTCGGTTTTTGTCTTTTGCTTTAGGTTATACTACTATTATTGCTATATTTTAAATGCCACGACCAGAAGACGAGCAGTCGGGTAGCGGCACAGTTACGCCAAGGGAAACGCCACTGCCGTGGGCCCAACTTAGTCCGCTTTTAGCTATTCGTCTAGCTGAGCCCGTAAACATGACTCTTTGCATGCCATTTCTCTACAAGGTATGTTTCAAGCAACACAATACACGCCATTGCTTAATTATTTAAACTAACATTACACGATTTAATGGTAGATGGTGGAAGGCTTTGACATTGTAAAGAACCCAGAAGATGTGCCATTCTATGCTGGTTTGTTGCTCACGTCATACTCGTTTTGTCAGGCCTTACCGTCCATGTACTGGGGTGTTCTCTCCGACCGCATAGGACGTCGCCCAGCTTTACTCATTGGTTTAGCTGGTGATTTGGCTACATTTGTGCTGTTTGGCTTGTCCAAATCGTTTACTTGGGCAATTGTTACGCGATCTTTGAATGGCGTGTTTGCTGGAAACTCAGCCGTTGTAAAGTCTGTAGTTGCTGAGATTTCCGATGATTCAAACAGACCGCGAATGACGGCACTGTTGCCGCTCATGTGGAACATTGGGGTGGTTGCAGGCTCAGCTGTCGGCGGATTGCTCGCAGATCCAGCAAGCCAGTACCCAAGCATCTTTGCCCGCTTTGACATTCTCCGCACTTTTCCCTATTTGCTTCCGTGTCTAGTTGGCTCATTGACTACTGCCATGGGTCTTTTTGTCGGACTGTTTAAGCTCAAGGAGACGCTTGTAATACCCCCAGTCGCGGCAGTTCCAGAAGCGCAGGAAAACGGAGCTGCTACAGAATCAACGCCACTGGTCATGCAGAAAATTCCAGAGCAGCAACAGTCTATGCTTGCTCTGCTAACCCCCACGTGCAGACGTGTACTGACTATCAACATACTCATGTGCTTGGCCATCTCCATGTACTATCACATTTATTCAATGTTTGCTGCCAGCCCGCCTCGCGATGGTGGACTGGGGTTCAACACACAGGGTATCGGGATTTCGTTGGCAATTTCAGGACTTGTCGTCATTTACTTGCAACTGGTTGCATACCCCAAATTAGTACAGAAATATGGTACACTGCGGTGCTGCCAAATCGGTCTGCTGGGCATGATACCGGTGTTTTTTGCCATACCATTTCTATCTCTTTTGTCGACTCGTGTGGAACAGCTTGTTGGCAACCGTGTGCCAGTAGATTTGCTTGTTTCTCATAGCTGGATGTCGCCGGCTGGCCTAGAGTATGGTATGCTGTGGTTTTTGCTTTTGGCATTGTTGCTGGCTCGCATGGTTGGCGACATATTGGCGTTTACAAGCATCAACTTGATTGTATCCAATATTGCGCCAACAAAAACCACACTTGGCGCAATGAATGGAATGCAGCAGTTCAGCTCAACGTGCACAAGAATTATTGGGCCAATGATGTCCGGAACACTTTGGGGATGGTCTATCAAGCACAAGATGGTTTATCCATTCAACTCGCATCTTGTATGGATCCTTTGCGGCCTTTTAATTGCTGTGTCATGGAAAATGGCAATGGCGCTTCCAAGCTCCGTAAATGTGTTTGCATCCAGTCAACTCCCACACCGTCGCCAGTAGACACATTCTTTTAATAGTAAATTAAAAATGTTCCTACAAAGCAGTTCTAAACAATTTAGAAAGAATATTCAAAGGGTCATCAAAGAATAAATTATATATAGATACATGAACATTAGAAAGGCACAAACAAGTGGGGTTTCCTTTTCAGAACTGGTTCAAGAACAGAATGCAGCCAAGAAAAGCACAGCTATTTCCTAGCTTAGCAGTATTTCCTTGACAGTTATTTACTGTGATGGCTACGCAAGCTGATACTCAGGTTGCTGAGGAGCCGACTTCCTCCAATGAAACGCCTAGTAGCAGTTCTTGTCCACAGAGTGAAACGCCGCTGCCATGGACCCAGCTTTTCCCACTTTTGGCTATTCGTCTAGCTGAGCCTGTCAACATGAATCTGTGCTTGTCATTTCTCTACAAGGTAAGTTTGAGGCAGTACTACGCGTGCTATTGTTTAGCTATTTAAACTAATGTTTAGCTGTTTATTTGTAGATAATTGAAAGCTTTGATATTGTAAAGAGCCCAGAGGATGTGCCATTCTATGCCGGTTTGTTGCTCACATCGTACTCATTTTGTCAGGCCATACCATCCATGTACTGGGCCACTCTTTCGGACTGTATTGGACGTCATCCTGTACTTCTTATTGGTTTGGCTGGCGACCTCACAACATTTGTGCTGTTTGGTTTGTCCAAATCATTTACTTGGGCTATTATTACACGGCCATTGAATGGTATGTTTGCTAGTAACTCAGCCGTTATAAAGTCTGTAATTGCTGAGATTGCAGATGACACAAACAGACCACATATGATGGCACTTTTGCCACTCCT
>JANBQW010000159.1:0-11653 GCA_027577515.1 Coemansia sp. RSA 678
TACCAGCCAGCAAAGAGGCGATCGGCCAAAGCAGATATGCAATATTGGTCGTTTTTGCAGTAGTGATATCCAGTTCATTATTCCCGCATGGTCCATCTATTAGCCCCGGGCTGTAAGCACGAGTGGCAAAGCGTATCTTTCGCAAAATCGCCATTCAGGGCTGTGCAAAAGGAAACTTACCTCGCACCAGTCGATGGTCGATGTTCTACAGTGTTCTCCGGCAAACACAAGACACGATCAGACACCCAGACGTAATCAATGCGAGCCCAGTGAATCAAAACAAACAAACAGGTAGATTAGCAACGTCGCACAGGTACCAAATACTAGACTCCACAGCACAAACACTGGCAGCGCACAAGGATCAGGGAGCTGCCACAGCAGTAGCGCTGCAAAGAGCGTAGACTGTGGCCGTGCGAAAAACTCTAAAGTCACGCCCGTCCCTTGCTCCCCAGTCAGCTGCACCTTCGGATAACCGTAGCCGACAAATAGACAAGTTGCAGCCTGCTTACCTCTCGCCCCAGTAGTACGAGGTCGCATTGCGCACCGTATCGTCCTTTATCATGCCCATGGTTCAAACTAAATCAGCTGGCAAAGAGGCGGTCTGCTGCGCCGGCTTTGTTGTAGTGTAGTGTCAGAGAAAGCGGCTCAAATGAAAAAGGCAAGCGGCCCTGGAAACAATCAAAAACAAGGGGCTGTACTGAAGCGGCTGCAGAACCAAGATTAGATAGTGCGTGCCTGTACTAGAAGCGCAACAGCTCAAATATCAAAACGAAAAAAAGAGGGCACAACGTACAAAGAAGAAAAATGTGTACTTTTACAAGGACACGGAAATGAGAAGGGGAAAGGCTTCAATGAGGCGGGATTGCCTGTGCTTTCTACACCAGCTCGGAAAATTCTTTATTGCTAGTGACAGGTGAAGAGCCTAGTCTAATACACCACGGCGTGTCTGGGCCACGGCGGGATTGAAGCCCGGACGTGCGCTTTTTGGGGGTGCTGAAAGCCGGACGGTGCGGTATTGTTTCCAATCCCGCTTCGTGCATTTGGTTGTCTGCGAATCGCCCTTGCATGCCGCAGTATCTCCTGCCAAAAACTTTTTCAAGCTAAAAATCCCGCCTCTAATTCTGGGCGATTTGAAGTGCTGGGCTTTTCCGATCGCTGACATGCTCTGTCCCTGGCATGTGTATCCCCTCTGGAGAGGCGTGTATGGCAAGGGTGCACCCGTAATGGTCTAGACGGCACATCTAGACCCTGAATTACATTCATTTTTATCCCCACACGCGGAACTATATTACACAATATCCTCGACTGGATTTGGGAGATTTCGTCAAGCGGAAATACGATATTGTGCAGAGTGAAAATCTAGATTACTCGGATTGGCACGCTCGTGTGTGCTGGCCGTGCATGGTAATTTGATATGATTAGGCCAAATGCCAAGCGTTGTGCAGGGCCTACACGTGACGTCAGGTCCGCTTGAGTGGACCTGATTGAGTTTGCTCCGCCACTGTAATTGACGTTTTTTACATCAAAGAAATATGTATGACTTTGCTTTTTTCTTTCACTCTGCTTGTTTTTCCTATTACACTTGAGCATACGATCCTCTCTATTCTTGGTTGACCAGCCTATATAGCATACGGTCTTGTTGTGTAGGCGCAAGAGACCAGCTCTGTCATCGCTTGCATCCCGTTTTATTTTGTAGTGTACAAAACTCCGGCTCTGCGTACCAAGCACAACTGTGTATCTTGTAAAGTAGCATAGCGTGTATTTTCGTGTTGCACCATGGAGTTTGGCGGGCCGCTGGCCGTTCCCGACAGGCCCTACTGGGGCCAAGCGTAAGTTGACGGCGCTTCCAGCGTTTGCCCTTTGTACACACAAACTAAATATGTACGTTTTTGAGTGTGTAGGACATCAACCATCGACTGGTGCGAGGTAAGCAAACGTTTGCGGTGGACAGGTGCTGGTGTTGCTGTCAGGCTTATTTGTCTCCAGGCAGCGATCAGCAGGTAGATTGTGAGCAAACTCTGTGTGCTGATGTCACTCAACAACAACAATGTGGTCATTGATCGGGGTAGGAAAACTATGTCGTTTGCAAATACATTGCCGAGTTTTGGAACACATCGACAAACCTGGCGTTCTTTGCGCTGGCCATTTTTGGCATGATAAAAGTTCGGGCGACGCAGCAAGAAAACCGCTTTCTCTTCTGCTACATTGCGATGCTTGTAGTTGGCCTCGGCTCGTAAGTACACATGATGCACAACAATTGGAAAAGGTTGCCGAGCAATGCATTCAAATTAATGAATATATCCACGTGTAGGTGGTTGTTCCACATGACGCTCCAGTACCAATGGCAGCTGGCTGACGAGCTTCCAAGTAAGTCTTGTTGGGAAGTACAAATTTGATTGTAGATGCACGCTAATTAACCTGTGCGGCTAAAGTGTAGTGGTTTACGGAACGTGTATATGTATTTACTGCGCGCTGCAGGCTGACGTAAAGGTGGGGACAGACATATATGTGGCACTGGCGCTGTTTGGGTATTCGGCGGTTGTAACTCTAGTGTACGTGCAGATTCGCAAGCCAGTGTTCCACCAGGTTGCATATGGACTGGAGGTTGCCATTGTCCTGGTGCGCAGCATGTTGCATCAGATCGAGGTCCGCAAGACCAACGCCCGTGCGTATTCGGAGCTGGTACATATGTTCTGGCTGGGCGTCGGGGCGTTTGGCGTGTCATTTGTGCTGTGGAACATTGACAATATATTCTGCACCAATCTGCGCGCGCTGCGTGCAGTGCTGCCGGCGCCGCTAGGTCCGCTGTTTCAGCTGCATGCGTACTGGCACATTGGCACTGCCCTGGGATGTTATGTCAGTATCGTATACCAGCAGTATCTGCGCCTGGTCAAGCTCGGTACCGTTGACAGATTTCGCATTCGGCGTCTGGCAATGGTCGTGCCGTATATTGACCGCTGTAAAAAGACCGAGTGAGCGCACTTGTTCTTTATCTTTCTTGCTGCATGGCGTGCAAAAGCCATTGCTTTTTGGTGCGCTATTGCTGATGCATGGTTTGCCTTTATCGTCCCTTTTTCGTGCCCATATAGCAGCACAGTTATATTGTAACAATGTTTCTTTTCCGAGATATCGTTGGCAGTGCGGTGCCGGCTGAATACAGAGTAAATTTACATTCGTAGAAAACATAGAGAAAGAGAAATAATGTGTGGATGCAATAAGGCAAGAGCGAGAGGAGATTGGACGTAGAACACCCCTGCAGCTGGGATGCGCAATGCGCTGCTCCAGCATAAAAAGAGACAATGGGCTGAATAACAAAATAATTGCTGCAGATGTTTGCTCTGTGCGCCTTTTCGAATCAAAAGTGCAGGCATTGTAATTCCGTGCCTTTAGGCTCACAAGCCCACTCCCTCGCCCTGGGGTTGGTGGCATCCAGGCCAGACGATATTCTAATGGATAATGCAGGAACAGCTCTAGTGGGAGTTTATGCCCATCATGTCGACCAGAACCTGAGCAGCCTATTCGAGAAAAACATACGGTTAGCCAACAGCACCTCAGAGAAGGACAGAGAAAATAGCTAATTGCTTACCTCCATCATCTGGACCTGCTGGTGTTTGGTCAGGTTGTATTTGAGACACGCCTCCCAGGCATCGTGGTGCTCCCACAGGTGCTTGTGCAGGCAGCTGCGGTGCTTGTAGCGCTTGCCGCAGACATCGCACGTGCACGATGATCGGCCCGGGCTGGAGCTGGACCGGCCGCCTGAGCTCAGCGACCCAAGCTCAGGCTCAGGCGACGAGCTCGTGTACTGCCCCAGGCTGTCGCGCCGCAAGTGCAGCGAGCTGGGCACTTCTTGGTATCCAACTACAGTATGCTCCAATGCAGGCGAGTTGAGTACCAAGTTCCAGGTTAAAACGTCCTTGTCCTCCTTGCTCTTATTTGAGACTATCGGCTTTGGACTGGCGATTAAATAAAAAAGCCAGGCGTGCTCAGCGACAAGAGAGCATATACTTACACTTTGTTACGACGCTGGCTTGCATGATACGAGGGGAGAAAGCTTTGGAGAGGAAAAGACAGTTCCTCGAGTGGGGGGTTTGAGAATAAGCGTTCTAAATTAAGTCTAATTCGCAAGTAAGAATAAAAAACGATGTTGCAACAAAAAAAGAAGCTTTTTGAAATTTCTACAAGAAAAACAAAACGTGGGCGGATCTTTTCTTCCTCCGCCTGCGTATAATTCCCAGCCTTAAAATTGGAAGACTGCCGTCATGTCGCATCGTGGTTGGCTCACTTTAATTTACGTTTCGGCTCAGTCGATTCAAGCTGCTCACATGATATTATTTACAGCATGCTGAAATATAATTAGCGAATCCGCATTTCTTTGCACATCATAGCCATGATGCAGATCCTCGCTTGTGTGATTCCAGCTCGACTGGATTACCCACAGAACCAGTTACTCGCCTCTCCCAAAAGATCCTGTTTCCTTCTATGGCTCTCTCCTCGCCTCCACTACGGCGGCTCGGAAAAACCTGTCAGCTCATTTCACGACTTTGTGCCGATTAAGAACGCCTTTTATTTGATCAAACCAGATTAACCCATTTTGATTTGTGCCCAGATCAGGGCCCTGCTGGGGTTTTTCTGTTTTTGTTTCGTTGGCCAAATTTGCAGTTTATAGTACTGGACGTAATGTTTACGCAGCTGGAAGACCTGTGTCGGCGCCTCGTCCGCGACCACTACGGGCCTATTGTGGAGAAGGTAGTGGCGCTGCTCCTTGAGGAGGGCCGGCTTTCGCTCGGGCGCATTATCAGCCAGACGGGCATGGAGCCTACCAGTGCACGCCAGGCACTAGCAGTGCTTATTCAGCACAGCCACGTCACACATGCCCAGGGCAAGGAGGGCGCGCGTACGATGACGTTCTACTCGATAAACCTACGAAACATTCTGCGGTTGCAACGGGCTGGGCTCTACCTGGCGCTGGCCGAGGAGCGCATGGGCGCAATGGGACTGAGCGTGTTCCGCGCAATTATGATTAACGGTTGCATGTCGGTCAGCGGTGTGCGTGACGTGCTTGGGTACAAAAAGTTTGGCACGGCGGACAAGCAAAAGTTTAGCATAGCAGTAGCCAAGCTGGTGCGGGAGAGGTTCATAACGGCCATAACAGCAACGGACACAGTGACAAAGGTTGACCGCTTTATGCAGGCTGAAGCAACGGAGATCGAGAAGCTGACTACGGCGCCGACGCCAAAGGAGCTGGTCAACATTCGGCGCAGGATCAGCGACAAAGAGGATGAAGAGTACACAAGCAACACAGTGGTGGGCATGAAGCGGCAGATGACAGACGTCAGCACTGGCGGAGCGCCCAAAGTGATGATTGGACCCAATGGACAGCCCATCGTTATCGGTAACGGGTTTGAGGCGGGTCAGCAGGACCAGGATGCCGACGAGGATCTTGTGGACGACAAGCAGTGCTTCCAGATCTACCACGAACGGCTGGACGTGTTCCTGCGCAACAAGCGGATTGTCAACTACTTTGCCGAAAAGTACAACGACGAGGCGAGCGTAGTGCTCAAGGCGATTCTGCGGCTGACCGAGCCCCGCACCAAGACATGCAAGGACAAAGTGTCTGAATCCATAGCGGCGCAGCAGATTGTACAAAACATCTCTTCTGACGCTCAGCTGGATCAGGCGGTCGACATGAGCGGCGACCCATACTTTAAAGAGAACGGCACAGACAGCGGCAGCTCAACCGCCGCACGCAAAGCAACGCTGGGCAAAATGGCGTTTGCGCTGCTAGACGTGCTGCGGCGCGACGGGTCGGGCATAATCAATAAAGTCGATGAGCGCGGAGCCGGACAGTACCGGGTGAACTTTGAGCGTGCGGCTATTCTGCTGCGCGACGAGTGTTTGGACTCGCTGGTGTTGAACAAGTTCAGCTCGACGCATGTGCGCGTGGTGCGTACGCTGCGTGACAAACAGAAGCTGGACGAAAAGCTGGTGTCGCAGGCTGCGATGCTGCCGCTGGCCCGGAGCCGCGAGCTGCTGCACGAGCTGACGCTGGCAGGGTTTGCCGACACAGTCGAGATCCCGCGCACGGCCGACCGCAATCCGTCGCGCATGGTGTACTTGTGGCACGTGTCTCCCCAGAAGCAGGTCAGCGCGGCGTTGCGCGGGGCCCTGCAGGGCATCTCGAACATCATGCAGCGCGCTGACCAAGAAACTCTGGCGCGTGCGGCACTGGTGGCAAAGTCGCAGCGTGCCGATGTTGTTGCCGGCACGACGCACTTGACGCCGGGCGAGCAGGCGTCGCTGCAGGTGCTGGGAAAGCTCAAGCAGCAAATCGATGTCTGCGTCATCCGCTTGGACACAATGCTGCTGCTCCTGCACGACATGGTTCCAGGCTCCACTGCGCTATAAGCTCTAAAGCCTGTGCAGATATTAGCTCCGCTGCGTGTTAAGCTCAGAAGCTTATCTAGATATTAGCTCCACCACATGTCAATCTCAGGAGCTCACGGCAGGCATGACTCATGCTTCGTGTTTTATATGAATGAAATAAAAGAACCATGACAGAGAAATGTAATAAAAGTGCTTTTTATGCTTTACTCGTCGTTGGACGGCGAGGATGAGGATCCGGCCTCGGACCCGGCGTCCTTGGGCTTGACGATGGGGATGGCTTTGCTGACAGGCTTGGAGATCATGACTGGTGGATCGAGTGCTGCAGCCGTCTCGTCATTGGCCGACGACAGACGACGCTGACGGTTCTGCTGCAACACCTTGAGCTGGGCCTGGCGCTGCGACTGGCGCTCTTCTTGCTGGTGCATCTGCTGGCGCGCAGCAAAGTTCTGTGACAGATCCGGACCGCGTGGCTGACGCGCAGGCACAACAACCGAGTCCTGATACAGGCGGCTCGGATAGCCCACGTAGCTTCCGCTCGCACGGCCCGAGGTCAAAGAGTCACGAGAGAATTGCGGCTGCTGGTACTGGAGCTGCTGTCCGAGCTGAGACGCACCTTGCGAGTGCGTAAAGCTGCGCACGCGCGAAGGATCATGGTTTTGGTAAGACTGCTGCTGCTGTGGAGGCTGGTACAGGCCCATGCGCTGCGGCGGCGGCGACGCAAGCCCATTCATGGACATGTTGTCTGGATATAGCATCGACGCAGGGCGCGAGCGGCCAGCCGATGCGTAACGCCCGCCAACCACTGGTGCTCCGCTAGGACTGGCCACAGAGCGACGCCGTACTTCTGCGCCCTCCAACAGTGTGTCCAGGCCCTTGTACACGCGAACTGTGCGTCCATTGGCATCGCTCTTGGTCTCATGGTTCAGCCCGAACCGCTCGGCAACCAGCATGACAATCTGGCGCTGCCGCGTGTTCAGTCCGCTGGGGAACTCTAGCTCGCCCATCGACTTGTTGTGACGGAACCCGCTGACCAGATCATACACTGAGCGCGTATCTGCATCATCCAGATCAATCATATCGTTGTTGGCTCCTTGTGCTGCATCGGGCGTCTGCTGCTGGCTCTTGTTCTGTGCATTGACTGTCTCGGGAACTGACATTGCGCTGGGAAGCACCATCATTGACCGCGGGCGCTCCATCGCATCGCCGTTCTGGCTGCGCCGTGGGCGGGGAATGGGCTGGTCGTAGTGCTGCTGCTGTTGCTGCTGATAAGTGCTGCTTTGGGCAAGAGACCCCTGCTGCTGCTGATACATGTTTTGAGCGTGCGATCCCTGCTGCACCGACCCGTAGTCGCCATGCGCATCATTCTGCGGCATCGAGTGGTTAGACGACGTCATCATCGCAATGGTGTTGGGATGCGGCGGCGGCATCATTCCAGGCAGCGCCTTTTTGTACTCGACCTTGAGCGGCCGTCCCAACAGTGTGACGCCGTTGAGCCCAACAATCACTCGCGCTGCCTCCTCAGGCGTGCGGAAGTTGCCGAATGCCAGCCCGCGGAACATCGTGCCGTCAAAGTGGTAGTTGAATGCGTACGGCAGCGGCAGACCGCGGTCGGCAATGGTCTGCAACAGATCTTCGCGCTTGATCGCAAAGTTGATGTTCTTCACCACAATTGCGTTGGGAATCGCATCGTCGGGCATGTTGGCCATCAGCGCAAACTCGGCTCCCGTCAGCCGCATGGCCGGCGCCTGTAGCGGCGTCATTGGCGCAATATTCTGCGGGTGCATTGCTGCCTGCAGCTGGTCCTACAGGATATCTCCCTGATTAGCAAAGCTTCAAGTGGCGGTCAAATCCAAATAAACGCCAGTCCCTGCACAGAGCTTGTCTGTGGAAAGAAAAAAGAACCCAAGCCAGCCATGGGTCTCAATGCCCAAAAACCAAAACAACAACAACAAAAACAAGCGGAACAACAGCCTGACGCATGGCACGAGTTGGCTGGAAGAGATGCCTGGTGGCTTAAACCCCATGTCACTTGTGTGGCGAACACTATTGCGGATGCAGACAGGAACATGAACTTACTGGGACCATGATGCTGTTGCGCTGGCGGCTGCTGGCGATCCGCCCACGGCCCAAGACGTCGCGCCCTCCGCCCACGCCCATTGTAGCATTGTAGCCCGGAGGCGCGCCATACATGCTCTGAACCGCACGACGTGGACGCCTGGCGTCGCTGGAAGCCTCCGCCGGGTCGCCAACAGACAGCGGTGCTGCCGTAGACGCCAGGCCAGAGTCATCCCTGGCGCTGTGCACAGATACATCGGCGCTATGCATAGGCGGTTCAGCGCTCTGCGGCGACGACGCAGACACTGTCGATGTCGGCGACGCTGCCACGTCTGGCTCGCCGATATGCGTGCGTTCAAGCTTTCTCAGCGTTTCCTCGACAGCCTTGGACATTATTCTATAAAACGGCAGCCTGCGCAAAAGAGAGTTTAGAGGCTGTTATGCTAACTCGCTGCTAATGCAGTCACTGGCTAAATTCAACAAGATGAGTGCCAAAAATGGTATAGTATACTCGCCGAGAGTCTGGCTTAGGCAAGCAAACAGTTACTGCTCTTTGCGCATTACCTTGAAAAGAGTGAAAAAGTGGTGCGCTCCTGGACTAAACAGAGAAGAAAACGCAGATGCAGGCCGTCGTCAAAATAGGCTAGTCGTAAATAAAGAGCTAAAGTGTAGCAGAAAGTGCAAAAAAGAAAGACAAGCGTGCCACCTCAAGCTGTCTTGAAATATAGATGGCATGTGCAGTGATTCTTCGCCCCTGCTCCTGCCCTTTTCTGTTGTTGTGGATCGAGACTATTGTTTTGCCAGCTTTCAAAACAAATTCGCCAAATTTACACTTTATCCCTGCGCCAGAAAAACAGGCACAAATGGCGACGCGAAGCCGCACGTTCCTGTTTGTCCAGTACCGCAACTCGTTTGGACATCTCCAGCGGCGGCGACGCACGCAGGCGGCTGCCACCAGTCCCAATGCAATTGAAGAGGAAGGGCTCATTGAGCGTACAAACGACGATGGCGAGCTGGTAATCGAGCTGGCGCATCTGCCGCCGCGGTGGGTCGACCTGGTCGACGACTTTGGCGAACAACTCGAAGCCATTGCACGCAAAGACCGACGGCTTGGCGAACTGCACAAGAAGCACTTGCTGCCGGGCTTTGACGACCGGCATGACGAGGAGCGCGAAATTCGTGAGCTGACTCAGGATATCACCGCGCAGTTCCAGTCATGCAGCGACCTTGTGCGTAGCATTGCGCAGCACCAGGTGTTTGGCCAGGAACAGATCGTCGGCCACAACATCCAGGCATCGCTGGCGTCGCGTCTACAGGAACAGTCGCTAGCCTTCCGCAAAGCACAATCTGCATACATGCACCGTCTGTCGCTGCGCAAAGACGTCAACTCGGATGTATTTGCTGTTGACTCGGAACGTGCTGCATCGCACAAGTTTGACATGACGCTGACTGACGAACAGCTGCTGGCTGTCGAGTCCAACGAAACTGCAGTTGCCCAGCGCGAGGGCGAGTTGGCATCCATCCACGATGCTATTGTCGATCTGGCTGCTGTTTTCGGCCAGATGCAGGAAATGGTCATAGACCAGGGCACGATGCTGGACCGCATTGACTACAACGTCGAGACCGCCGTCGTCAACGTGGCTGCGGCTGCTGAGGAGCTTGAAGATGCCGACAGACAGCATCGAGGCGCTGTGGCAAACAAGTGCATTCTCGCCCTTGGTGCTGTCGTGATCGTCCTGGTCATAATTTTGCTGATTAAATGGCTCTAAGCCGTTTTGTATAAATACATCATGGCGGTGTTCTTCATTGCCGAAAATAGACTCTGAGTTGTCGATTGTATATTTTGCAAACTACAAAAATAGCTAAACACAAACTGCAAGAAGCGCTGAGCAAGTGCTCCACAGAAAAAGTATTTGCTTACAGACGGCGACCACGGCGACCACCACGGCGACGAGTGGTATCGGTAGGGATGGGGGTGACATCCTCAATGCGGCCAATGCGCATACCGGCACGAGCCAGAGCACGCAGAGAAGCCTGGCCACCAGCGCCGAAAGTCTTCTGGCGGGTACCACCCATAGCACGGATCTTGATGTGCAGGGCAGTGATGCCGAGCTCCTTGCAGCGGGCAGCGACGTCCTGGCAGGCAAGCAGAGCTGCGTACGCCGAGGGCTCGTCACGATCGGTCTTCACCTTCATACCACCTATAGTGTAAATATCGTTGATTTAGCTCAAAATGGCTCTGCGCATTCGAGGGAGTGCGTGTATCACCACTAGTCGCTCGCTTGCGGCATGCCATCGGAATAGCCAAAAGTCCCTTTCCACCAGTTTCATAGCAGCTTTAAAACCCACAGCGAAGACGCAGAATCCTGTATCAGACAGTATAATCTCGCAACAATAACGAGAAGCTGCCATCATCAAAGCAAGCGTGGTTCTCGGTCGCCTCGTTTTTGGTCTCAGCAACAAGCACAAGACCGCAACAATGCGTAACCAACAAGAACCAAGCCCTCTCCGGCCACCTCCCATTTTATCAATCCAGCATTGCTGGCGCGAGTACTGTCCAAATACAGGTCTGCATCTTCAGGGGAATCTCAATAAAGCCACCAGAAACAGCGTTGAAAGCGTATATACTTTCACAGAGACATCGGTTCATCCATGTACAAACACAGCCAAGAGTCAAACATGTGATAAAGTTGTTGCAACTGCATAGTGTACTTACCAGTCACACGGACAATGGTCTCACGGCCGGTAAGATCGGTAACGTGGATGAAGGTATCGTTCTTCGACGAGTAGATGTGCGCGACGCCGAACACGAGCTCTCCGGGCTTCACCTGGGGACCGAACGAAATAGCCTGCTCGGGCTGCTTGACCTTTCCTGCCTTCTTCGACTACAGAATTTGGAATGCCAAATATGGAGAAAGTTGTTTTTAGCAATTGCATTTATGCTGCTGCCAGTTTAGACGCATCCATTACAAAATATATCGTGTTTTGAACGGTGTCATCGCTGCGAATCCATCGTGCAAAATTGTGCTTGCGCATCCATTGCTCGTTAGCTCGCAGCCGTAGTCTAACAATATGCATTCTCCGAAACCTACCATTTTGAATGTATGTGTTGAAATATGCTGTAAAAGAGCGTACTTTTGAAGAGAAGTATCCAACAGCCAGATCTTGCTTCCTCAAGCCACAAGGTGCATTTCGTTGATCTGATATTTAAATC